>CM059275.1:24680284-24722784 GCA_030347295.1 Setipinna tenuifilis | reverse complement strand
CGCTCGTCTCCGGCAGCTTCAAGCATGCCCTCGGTACACACACACACAGACACACACACGAGCACACACACACACGAGCACACACACACACGAGCACACACACACAGACACACACACGAGCATACACACACACACACACACACGAGCATACACACACACACACACACATATGAGCACACACACGAGCACACACACGAGCACACACACGAGCACACACACGAGCACACACACGAGCACACACAGACGCACACAGACGCACACAGACACACACAGACCTCAGGTCACCCCTGTTAACCCACGTCATTTCAGTCTTTGAACACACTGAACAAAGGAGTAAGTTGGTAGAGTTGCGTCAGATTACACTCTATAATTTAACATAATTATATAATTAATGAAATTATATTAGTAATAATCTAAGAAGTTGCACATCATCGGTATGAATTTTTTCTAGAATTCTTCCTGAATTTAGACATTCTGTTGGTCTTTCTTTCTTTCTTTCTTTCTTTCTTCCTTTCTTCCCTCCCTCCCTCATAGGCCAGTATGTCCAGGCCTTCCGCATGCAGCCAGACCATCCTCTGCACAATCTGTGTGTGGGCCTGACCTTCTTCCACATGGCCTCGCAGAAGTTTGTCATCAAGCGCCACTCGCTCATCATGCAGGTCTGTACTCCCGTTTACAGCACTCATCTGACCTCATCATAGCACCAAATTCTTAGTTTGTGAAAGTGGACTGCCACACAACTTATTCTTTCTACAGTGTTTCTTAATGTTTTCAATGTGAATTCATTTTAGAATTACCTCATATCATGGAAGGGTCTTTAAAAAGAAATGAGTGAAGTGACTTGTGAAAGAAAAATGTCAATGTCAATTCAACACAGTAATTTTAAGACATGAGCAATTGTACTTGCCCTTGTACTATGTTTGGAGTTCCGCACCGGGCGAAACATGATAACATTGACATAGACATCGCTTCTACTTTCCTTAAGACGTAAGCAATGCAACAAATAAAAGTAGAAAAAATATAGAATTAGTGATGACTGGCTATGAGGGTGGTTTTAAAACTTCAAAAAATAAATAGGAAACACTTCTAGTTTATTATATCCTCTGTTTGTAAGTCGCTTTGAATTAAAGTGTCTGCTAAGTGTAATGTAATGTAACATAGTGCTGTGTCTGTGTTTTTCCCTGCAGGGTTTCTCGTTCCTCTGGCGCTATGTGGAGCGTCGGGGGTACTGCCAGGAGAGCCTGTACAACATGGGCCGCGCACTACACCAGCTGGGCCTCACTCATCTGGCCATACACTACTACCAGGAGGCCCTGAAACAGCCCCCACCATCACTGGAGGTACTGTACATACACACACGCACACCACACACACACGCACACACACGCACACACACATACACCACACACACACTCTCATACACACATCACATGGTCACGTTTTTTTTGTTCTTTGTCCTTTTCAAGGACTTTGGGGCAATTCTATTGTTGCTTTTTAAATGTGTTATGTAAATAAAATGACTTGACTTGAGCTCACATAGCAACATTGCACTAAGTAAGCTCCACTTTCAATTCCAAGTCAACTTTCATCTGTTTTTTTGTTCCCAAGGCAATTGTTTTCCCTGCTTTTTAAAGTAGGGTCTACTGATTAAAATGTACAGTGGTGGGTTTTTATTGGCACCTGCTGCCTGTGTGTGAAACCAACTTAGGGATGCAGGAATGCATGAATGATCAGAATTGCATAGAAAAGACAATATAAAGAGAACTGTTGGTCTGGTGTAAATAGCTCTGGATGATTGTTAAGTACCTGTGATATGTCTACATTTCTTTCTAATGATTCATATTCAAAATTCAAGACTTTTATAGTCACTGAACAGTTGCCTGTACAAGGAAATTAGGAAATTAACGTCTGCTTAATGTTGTGTGTAAAAGGTAGACTATGAAGTCTTTGTTCTTGTTGGATTGAGTATCTCATCTTCCTTCTTTTCTTGAAGGGCATTGATGATGACCAGGTGGATCTGCGCCGAGAGATCGCCTACAACCTGTCACTCATTTATCAGTCCAGTGGCAACATGGAAATGGCCAGACACTTGATATACACTTACTGTACTGTCTAGCTCCTAGCCATGCAAGAACATCATTGAAGGAGTTCACTGTGTTTTACAGTTTTGTACATTTTGTAAAGTATTGTAGTATGTTTTTTTGAAATAAAGGGCTTTATTATTGCAATACATTCATAGCGTATACCATACTTTGATTTCAACCAAAAGAGAGGAGAAATAAATCAAAACATCACGGTTTGCTGCTGCACATGTTCTAACTTGGTGCTTCTGATATGTTTTAAAATTAATCCAAAGATTTACAAGCCATCATAAAACTGGTATAAGCCAGAAGATTAATCAGGGCATTTGAAACAGTGACAGTGGTTGAAGGATTGAGAGATTTAAAAAAGCCTTTATTACCAGCTGCCTACTTAATAGTAAGAAGCCAATATGTTCAAACCAATCGTGTTCATCAGCGCTTAGTATCGCCAGAAAGACGCTTTTACAAAACATCGCCACATGGAGTCAGTGTAGTGCTCTGACTGAGACGATGATGGATGGTGGTGAGCATGATTATGGCAATGACTCATGCCAAAAGTCCTACCTAAATAAATAAATGAGCAGAACTGATGTTACCGTAATCATAGACTAGGCTAATTGTGTATATGGATCCTGTGCCTGCTTAACAATTTTGGACCCGTTTTCTTGGTTTTGTGCGGAGCTTTTTTAGGTTGTATAAAACAACCACAAGTATTCAATAACTGAAGTTGGGAAATTGATACAGATATGTTAAAAAGATAATATCAGGTTTAGGTTCATATTATCACAGCACTATTTCAGGTGTGGAACAGAGGGTGAAACTTTGATTTGATTTGTAAGTTACGGCCTGTGTTCATTTGTCCCTCAATCTTTGAGGCATTCGGTGAGGAAAAAAACGGTATTCTATGTTTTTCCCCTTATTTTTTTCCCCGTTTGCTCTCCCTCGTCTCTGCCCCTCTCTGAAGCTAACGCCATTCCATCAGGGCTCTGGTTTCCATCAACAGCAAGAAAGTAGCCTCGGCTGCTGATGCTTTACGGTCAAAACAAGATTAGACACTAGCCTACAATACCACAGCCGCAGACGGCGCTGTTAAAGTATGTGGCCTGCGCTTTCTTCGCCATATTCCAACGGGTTTAATCAAACTGTGCTGGATATTTCAGCGCGTCTCGGCTCGTTTTTGCCTTTGGTTTTTCGTTCGTAGCTACGGGTAGTCACACAGTCAGCGCAAGCTGGTGAGATGATAAAAAGTGCACAGACGAGGAGCTGCTGTTGTCACAGAGGCGGAAACAATCTAGCGGATATGGGGGTCTTCTGAATAAATAAGAAATGAGATCTCAATCCAGACTGGCACGGCAAATGGCAGGAAGCAATTCCAAAGCACGCAGAAAACGTCGCAGTCTTGTCATAGAACAACCAAATAATAATCAACCAAAGTAAGCGCCTGTCTGTTCGTGTCACGAAGAAGCAGTTTTTGGCGAAGGCGTGAGGAATACGAGCTGCCGCGGCATAGGGCTGAATCTCGGCTGGATTCCACGGACAGGCAGGCCGTGGCCCTCTCCGTTTACGAGCATATTACAGAATATTAGGTTTTCGGAAGAGGACATTCTCGGGAGACGGACAGTAAAGAACCCACAATCCAAGGTATACCAGCCAGTTCTTTGTTTTGTGCGATTGTGCGTTGGTGTATGCTTAAGTTACACAGGTAGGCTGTTCCACATGCATTTCTTGTTTATTTAGGTTGCATGAGTCGTCGTGGCTAGTGGTGGTTGAGGTGAAACAGCGTTGGCTGTGTAATAAATACTGTGTCGCGTATTAGGCTACTGCGAGGAATGCTCTTCGCAAAACAAAATCATGGAACAGTGTCAACAAAGCAAAAACACCTAGACGCAGCCCTACCATTTGCACTGCGCTAGTAAATTGTTAAATTTAACCCTAAGGGATAGGGAATTCCCATGGAAGGCTACAGGTTTTCGTGAATGACACCCTAGAATGCTGTTTTCTGTCTGTCAAATTAGCCTATGTGTCAAGTTCAAGAACGATGAGTATTGCGGTAGGCTCCCTCTAGGAACCCAGGTTTCCAAAACAGTGTGTTGTCTACCTCTTCAGTAAGTGATAAACGCAACAAGGTAGCATGCTCCTGAAACAAAACAATACATAGGCTATGGAAAACATCGGACTAAAAGGAAATCGCCTGAGGCGTCTTCACAAACAAAAAGTAGGTTGGGAAATAATAACAAAGGTCTGTGCAACGGGCGTAAGTGACAAAAGGTTAGGCGAATTAATCTCTTCATTGTGATCCGTGATGATTTTCAGACAAAGGCTCTTAACGCCACTTGTCCATATATCAATGCCAGATCAAAGATGTGAGACCCTTGCGCAACCTTTCTTGTATGCTATGCTAAGGGGAATCAAAGCAAACCTTTCTTTTGTATATTTTACCAGTGGTCGTTGTATACATTTAACATTTTAAGAAGTGTCTAGAAATATGTCTATAGTTTACAGTAATTTCCTACCTGGTTAGGCATTCCTTCTAGCCAATAACAGCGTCCCTCTACTGCCACACCTAGAAAGAGTTGTAGAGCCAACATAAACTGCTCTAAACAAGTTTACATGTGGGCTATTTAGTAGGTTTTTTGAAACAGCAGGACCCCACAAGACAGCCTGCTTAAGGTAAAATGAAAATCTGCATGTCCTTTTGATGAAATAGTGTTAGGAGGACAGACTGATGGTTAAAATACAAATCTGAAAGGTTTTGTTATGTATGTTTACTCTTCCCCTCAGATGCAGTAATCATACTTAATGCAGACCACTCAGGTCTTTCTAGGGACACAGTAAAATGTAGGAGAATGGTCCCACGTGCCCCATATTTGTTATAGATATCTGACAGAGTAATTGGAATAGACCAGTGCATGTATTTATTCACTTACCCACCTCCTTATAAACTCTACCCTTGTTCAGTATTTTTTATTATGGCTAGAAAAAAAATATGATTTCTCTCCACAAAGTCCTGCAATATGAAAATGGCCCTGTGTGTGTGTGTGTGTTGACAAGGCTCTGCGACTTTGTGGGATGCCATTGTGTTGTAGCCGCGACCCCTGTGTGTTTCCGTAGTGATTGGAAAGGAATGTCTGGAAGGGGCGGCTGACCTCACCCTGATTTCCCCTTCAAGGGGTGACCTCTGAAAACCTTAAAAGACTTTGGCAAAGATGTTGCAATATTTGCTTGTTTGGTTTGGGGGATTTTTTTTGTCACTGTATCTGTGTGTAGCTGAAAGGGGTTAGGGTTTCTCTGTAAGAGTCTGAGGTCCAGCGTGGGCAAAAGATAATTGCTTGTGACATGGGGCGGTGTCATCTGCATAAAATCCTGAGACAACAAACGTGGATTTTGTCCTGGAGATGACTTCATCTCCTGTTGTGTAATACCAGGAAAGTCAACGAGAAAGATGTGACAATGAGCTAGACACAACTACAATCAGCTCTACCATGCGGTCGCAGGGATGCAAAACTGTTTAGCTAGAAGCATGGGCATTTAGTGCTTTTTAACTTAGCAGCAAAAAAAAAATCTAGTGCAAGGAAACAATGATGAATCATTCTTGATAAATATAGCATTGTTACATTCAGTCTTCAGTCCAACTTCTGTCAGAGCCCAGAAACCTTTCATCAAGGATAAAACAAAAAGTTCTGGGGTGGAAGTGGGGAGAGGTGGGGGCAAAAGTTGTATTACAGAGACACAGAAATAGCAGAGGAGTAGTTGTGTTAAGCCTCCAGAAATAGCCAGGGGGAAAAACAGTCACAAAAGTATGTAAAATGAAAAACTTCCTTCCTTGATGGGCCTGCCTCTATTCATCCTTTCTGACACAAACATCCCTACACGTTTACTCCTCCGTCACTGTGCATCACGCCGTCTTCCCTTCCTGCTCTCCTCTCCATCTCTGCTCCAATGGTGGGGTACTAGACAGGAGTTGGGTAAGCTATAAATTTGGTGATAACAGTGAGCTGGATGCACTGTGCAGCATCAGATGTTTTCAAAAGGCATTTAAGTAACAGTAGTAAGACAGTAGTAATAGTGGTATTAAATGGTTAAATGGTGAGGTGTGATTTTGGAGTCACATGTGGCGCACAAACTCAAACGTGTGGTGAATAAAGTGTATTTACAGGTCGATAAACTGTATTGAAAGGTAGATAAACTTTATTTGAGAGGTGTGTTAACTCCGATTACTTGCGTTTATCCTCCACTACGGCCCTGCTGTGCTTGTCCCCTCTCTGACCGACCCCCCCGAGCCCCCCCCCCCCCCCCTGCCCCCCATTGAGCTTGTTATCTTTGGGCAGCCTGAATAGGGGACATAAACCCTGGCTGAGAACTAGGCAGGGGAGGGGGGTGGGGGTGGGAAAGAGTGTCCATGAATACCACGCTTTAGAATAGAATAGCACGCCTTTTATTGTCACTATACACATGTACAATGAGATTAAAAGCAGCTCCTTCTCCAGTGCAGTAGTATGTAGTATGTAGGCTTGTCCCCAGCTTCTTGCCCACCATTAGAGGACTGACAGGCAGAGCAGAGGAGACACAAGTGTCAGAGTGGAATAGAGAATGGTTAGTGTGAAGAAACACACATACAGTACACACACACACACACACAGTCAACAGGTGCTGTTGCAAATGGTATCTTTAGCACGGTGCGAAAAGATCATTGCTTAGGTCAGCGCGGGGCTGCTGGAGCCCCAGACAGCTTCGCTCGTGCATGACTCACCATTTTAAACGTTTCCAGCTGAGGGTGCCATTTGCTAAGGCCCCCAGCAAACATGGTTGCCTGCCTCAAAAAACACCCTGTTTACTGTACTACACTCTCAGAAAAGAAGGTACAGAATTGTACTTTTACTTGACACACCGACAGTACCCTCAAAAGGCACATAATTGTACCCTTAACCACTGTTTTACAAGTAATCCAAATATTAGCCGTTTGGGGGTACATTAATGTTGATTGTACCTTAAGATACAGATTTGCACCCCTACTGTCCCATTATTTCTGAGAGTGTAGGGGTACAAATCTGTATCCTTTGAGGGTACTGCCGGTGTGACAATAAACGTACAATTCTGTACCTTCTTTTCTGACAGTATAGCACCACAGATTCTGACTCTGACCATGCAGGGATTGTGCTGTTGTGTCTGCTCTGATCTTCTCCACATTTATGTTCTGATCACTGCAGCTGCGGTTTGTTGTTGTAGCCGGTGCTTTATGGTAGCACATCTTGAAAACACACCGCAAGGTTGCCACTGTCACCTATTTATAGCCTAACATCCACCCGGCTTTATATCTTATCAGGAGAGTGGGTGAACAGACTCACTGTGTGGTAGGTGTAAGAGGTTTTTTTTTATTTGTATTGTGTCCTGACCTCTAAATATTTCTGAATATGGCTGATTCTTAGAGAAATGCGGAAGGAAAAACAGTGCCAGTGCCAGTTGTTTACACACACACCAGATGCACTTCAAGCTGACCCACTTCAAAAAATATTTTTCCACACAGATACCTTCTGGAAGAGTGTAGAGGTTGGTCTTCACTTTTTTTTGATTTCACCACTTCTTTTTTTAAAATAGGTGGTCTTGTCTGTTCTCACTGCGGTTCAAAGTGATTTGTGTCAGAGTGATGTTATGACTGGAGTGAATTGTGACCGAGAAAAGAGACTTTGAAGTGTTTTCCCCCTTTTTTCAAGTTTCTGGTGGATTAAAGAACAGTCTGTGTCATTTCAAAGCAAGGCTGTGTCTTTAAATTTAGCCTCGCATTGCTATAAATAAAACAATCATGCTGCTGCCTCAGTCTACAGCACAGTCTGACATCAAAATGGAGCCTGAAGTATTGAACGTGTGGATCTGATAGGATTCAGGCTTTGTTGGTGGTCGGAGTGTGGTGGTGTGACATTTGTCAAGCTTGTGTGTTAGGGCTGGGCAATTAATCTAAAAATTAACCGAACCGACAATCGTGATCGTTAATTGACAATGATGAAGCGCATGAACACTGATCGTTATTTATTATTGTTGTTATTATTATTTATTTTGTAAATGTTTTCCTTAAATCCTGTGTATTCCACTGTGCGTGTTCATGTACTGCACACCATCACATGTGTTGCCATGTGATTCTGCCCAAGCCAGTAAATTAAAGACATTTTTGATTAGAAGTTCTTCGATATCAGTCAGTATGGAAAATATATCGTGATCATTTTTTTTGCCATATCACCCAGCATGGAACCCTTGTTAATAGTCCTCTTAGGGTTGATAGAAATGCGGCACTAAATTTATTTAGATAACTTCAGGAATTCTTAAACAATACTTTACACCAGCTCACCATTAACTACAGCAGAAGTAAACATTCATGTCCTCTTTTTTCCCCCCTCGCTGTTCCCAGACCAGATGCCATTAATGGGAACATTGTAATGAAACTCGCTTGCATGGAGCATGTAGCTTAATGTAACTCAGCCGAGACAAAGCTCAGCTGATTAGTTGATTCCATCGCTGGGCGCTCGCCCAGGAACTCTGCTGCTGCTGCTGCTCACTGTGTAAAAACATCAACTTCATTTGCGCTGCCAAGAGTTGGGTGATGTGCATGCAAGGCTGATGGTTTGTTCAGATCAGCCAATGTTTTACATCTGTTTCAGCAAAGCAGTGGCATTGTAAAAGGTTATCAAGCCTAGGACACGGGGCTATGAGATAATGATGCCATTATTTCAAGCATCTACTAGCTTCACAAGTATGATGAGTTTTCTTTATTACATATGATTTACAGCTTTAGTCCTATTGTTTAATTGGCCAGACACTCTAAAAATTACCCTCTATGGGTTTGCCTTTGTCAGTGTATAACAATGTGATAAAGAGGGGTCAGACAAAATGTCAATGCAGGCATTGAGCTTTTTACAACACACCAAGGGATCACATCAATACATTTTAGTGCCTGCATCTTCAGCATGGACCCCATGCCAGTATGTATCTGATAGATTGCCCTATGGTGACCTTTACCTAGCAGAAGCTGTGAAGTCAGGTGTTTGACCTGTGTTTGACTTGTGTAGCTGTTGTTGTGAACATGTAAATGCATCACACACATGCAAAGATAAAGAATGGCAAAGTTAATCTTGTGTGAGCTCAGTGTCTGCTGTACTGTGCCCAGCGGAAAGAGGAATAGGTAATGCCACGCCATCCATTTAGCCGGTAATAACTTCTCATAATGTCATTCAGAGGCTAATTCCATTTGGACAATTCAGTTAGCAGTCCCCTCATTGGGTGACCCCTGAATCTGAATGTTTTCATTATGCTAATGATAAGGTGGGATATACAGTAATGTGGTGCTTTGTCATGCAAGAGGTATTATGGTTTTGGAGTATTGTAAGGAGCTGCTTGCATAGAGGTTTCTTCTTTTCTGGTCAGCAATGGACACACGGACTCCATCATTAAGATACGTCAGATTACGGGGAAATTATACTGGTAATGCGCACAAGGCGGGCTCATGTATTGAAGACTGTGTTTTTGTGTCTGCATAAATTTGTGTGTGTGTTGAAAAAACTGACAGTGATACCAGAGGGATGGATGGATAAGGAGCGAAAGAGAAAGAGAGCGAGACAGAGAGAGAGAGAAAGTGAGAAAAAACGACGAGTGATGTGAGGACTGACAGAGATTACATTATCACGGGGCATCTGGCACATTGTGTCTTGGGGACTGTAATGCGGCGTAATTGCACATGTGTGTTTTTTCAGACACGTAATCACAGGAAGGGGTCAAGGCCAACGCCAGTGCATCCTGGCCTGGAAGCGTGAGTAATGTTTTTGTGAGGTCAGGCCCTCTGTGACAATGACTGACGACACAGGGCCCAGGTTATGCCAGGATATCCCACTGGGTCTGTTTAACCCCACCAACAACAATCCCACACTGCCCATTCAAAGCATCCCTTCCTTGACGCCCACACTGGCTATTTGGCTGACCCTATTTTTAACCTGTGTTTTTTTTTCTTAAACCAGCAGGTCTGTATTTTGACAGACGAGTTGTTACCCTCTCACTCTTGATGTGGTTGTTGGGAGTTGCTGTCACAGGCAAAAAGAAAGTAACCACTCAAGTTAACTATTTGGAAGAGTTGTGGAAAGAGTTGTTGTTTTTCACAAGCAGCCATCTCTGTTTGTGAAGCATCTTGAAGGTTAGAGTGAACATGCTGCTGGTGTGTTTGAGACAGCCCGTGAATAAATCCTCTACCCACACATATTTCCCTTATGTGTATATGTTCTACCCACACCTTTAATGAGTTATCCCCATATATATACTGTGTGCAACCATAAGAAAAAACACCACTAGGTGCACCAGATGGATTGTTTTACAGTATACACACTACAAGTAGGTCTGTATGTACATACTTGAGGGAAACAAAGGTGGTGCCTGCGGTACTTGGTATGTACACACCATCAGGGTTGTGATATGGGTCAGAGCTCGGGGTTTTGAGTGCTGGAGATGTGTTTGGCCCGGTATAAATAGAACACCCCCTCATCTGTGTATAAATAGGTGGCGGAGAGAGACACACAGGCCCTGAAAAGGGCCGGGGAGCAAGGCCTTTCGGGGAGGGGCGACAACGCACGCACGCACAACACCCCACCCCCCCAGGCCCTTGGGGAATGGCAAAGTCACCATAACTAGGAAAGGAGTCTGACCCCGGCCATTGCTCAAACGCCTCCACCGGGGCATCTGAAACCCCAAACCCCAGCAGCCAGCCCCAGATTCCACACTCCCAAGTGCTCCCTCACAGACACCACTACTAAAAAACTCTGCTCAGCAGGGCTCTTTTAAAATGGGGGCTTTTTTAGCAGCAGCACTGCAGTCCAGCTCCCGCTGACTTAGTTTAGACAGGTCACAGTGACAGTAGCCAATCCGGGCTCTGATCCGGCGCAGACCCGGCCCTTTGTTGTGTGTGTGTGTGTGTGTGTGTGTGTGTGTGTGTGCATGTGTGTGCATGTGTGTGCATGTGTGTGCATGTGTGTGCATGTGTGGGCATGTGTGTGTGTGTGTGTGTGTGTGTGTATGTGTGTGTGTTTTTCTGCCCCAGACTTCTGCTCTCTAGGCAGCAACTGAGACACAACTGCTGCAGTTGGCAGTTTGTGTCAGCAGAGCCACTCATGAGGCGCTGTCCTAGATTTCAGCTGCCGCACCATTCGGCAGGAGGGTGGTCCTGACGACTCTTCACGTCCTTGGGGAGGGGGAGGGGGGGGGGTGTATCTCGTAGAGTAGGTACAGAGATAATAAAGCCTTTACTGAATTGCAGCTTAATAAATCATTACCAGCAGAGCACAAAAGTGATAATTCTCGGAGCTCTCAAAAATGTTATTACATCGGGGGGGCCATTTATTACGGTATTATTCATCGTAATTACATTATTCCTGGGAAGCTATTAGGTTCTCAAGAGCCATTTTCCTGTGCGGTTATTATTAGATTTCAGCTAGCTTTAAGGTTTCTTTTCTCTTTTATTTTCCATGCCATTCTCACATGTGTGGGAAGTTCTGCTTAGAGTCCTTACAAGAGCTGCTGCTGATGTGTTATGGATTCTGTTATGACGGCAAGCCAGAAGAGCCAATTGAAGAGTGCCCTTTAGTTGTTACAGTGCCACAGACTTTCATCTTCAGCAGCCTCCGTGCTTTGTTAGCCTTTGTAGGTCTCAAATTAACATTACTTAACCTTTAGATGAAATATTTCTAGCACCCACTTCTCTTTTTAAACATCGGCCGTTTAGTGGTTCGGACTGGTTTCTAACAGACTTCAGAAAAGAATCTCATTGGTCCAAGTTTCCACCCCCCCTACCTGGCAGAGGGCTCTCACGGTAAACCGCTGAATGCAGCCCATGGTAGCAGCTTGGAGGTGCTGAATCAGCCCTTTCCCCACTGCCCACACTGCCTTTGAGCTGTCCAGCTAAATAGGCCCCAGGATGGATGGCTGGATGAAAGATCATTAACTGATGTCTTAAGTGTGCTAAAGGCTTCCTGGCAGATTGACAGATGGGACTAACACACAACTGGACTGGAGGATCAAACTTACCACAAAGAGAGGTCAACAAAAATGTGTCTGCATCTGGAGATAGGGAAGGGGCCAAAATAAAATTTGAATATCCTCCAGGTAATTTTGTTGGGGTGGGGGAAATTTTAATGATAGATACATGCACCCTGTCATTGTCAGTTGGCATAAAAGCTACGCACTCTGCAGTTTTTTTTTTTAAGGCAGAACACCCCACAAAATAAACGAAAAGCCTTAACAGCCCGGTATTTCCAAGCGCAAGCTGTTTTGCAAGCTTGTACTGGTGCCAGCTCGGCTGTTTTGTGAGATATTTTGCACACTTTCTTTTAGTTATAGTAGTAGCACATTAGTTTTAGATGAAAACTCCATCATACCACTTAATGTCCGTACATATTTCCAGTCTTTGCAACTTATTCCATAGCAGTTTGGTTGGCATTATCATAAAAAAGCATTCTCATATAAAAGATAAACATAAAGTAGACATAAAATGAAAGAGGATGCTTCATCTCACACTATCTACTGTTACCATCGGGAATCCATCAGTTGGTGGGATGTGCTGATGTTTACTGACGTGGATTTGGTCATGTGTTGTTGAACATTCAAAGCTGAAATGTTTGAAATAATTTCATTGGTGCACACAATGTAAGTGTGAGTGTGAGCCTGGGTGTGGGTGTGGGTGTGTGTGTATATAGACGAGCAGCAATTAATAGCCATTTAGCAACGGTTCTATGAGGTGAGCTGACCACAGTGCCCTTTAAAATCTCTACTGATGGCCTCTGCTGCAGCCCTCTACTTTACCTGGGCAGAGGCCAGGTGTAGCAACATCTGATCTTCAAACATCATTGATTGGTTTACTACTCCCAGATACTCTTTCAGCAGAAGTTTTGTATTTTGTTTCATGGTTTGCTCAATTCATTAGATTGAGCCAAAATCTCTGTGATTTCCTGATGTGCTGTTATCTGTCAAAGTTGTCATGTTATTGTTTGGTTTTCTATCATCTCAGTTGGATTTCCTGTGAAATAATGGTGTGCTTGCCCATTTATCTTACCTGAAAAGACAAGTTGTGTGTGTGTGTGTGTGTGTGTGTGTGTGTGTGTGTGTGTGTGTGTGTGTGTGTGTGTGTGTGTGTGTGTGTGTGTGTGTGTGTGAGAGAGAGAGAGAGAGACAGAGAAAAAGAAATTGCCTCTTTGGTGTGTGCTCAAATGACATGACTTGACTGGCAACAGTACCAGTGTGGGAGTCTGACATAAGGGAATATAGATGCAGGAGCTGTCTTAGTAGAAATAAGATATTTTACAGAAAAGTGAGATATCCAGAGGGTGAAGCCACCCTAAAGGATAATGCAGTGATGTATGAGGGAGAGAGAGAGAGAGAGAGAGAGAGGGAAGGAGAGAGAGACAGGGAAGGAGAGAGAGACAGAGATGCTGGAACTGCCTTAGTAGAAATGAAATGAGATGTTGTAGAGAAGGGTGAATCATTGAGAGAGGGAAGCAGCCCAGAAGGATAATGGAGTTTAGCGGCCTGTGCAGGGAGAAGATAGGGGCCTCCCTGAAGGCCCGGAGAAGGAGAGCTGGAGCACAGAGAGAAAGGCATGGCACGGTGCCGAGACAGAGAAGGAGAAAGAGAAAGAGAAGATGAATTGAGACAGAAGGAAAAGCAAGTGATGGTAGGAAAGAGTGGAAGAGGCAGTGGGAGAGAGAGAGAGAGACAGAGAGAGAGGGAGAGAGGAGAAGCTAGGAAGAATTAAGACAGAAGGAAAAGAAAGTGATAGTAGGCGAGGGTGAAGCAGAGAAAAAGAGAGAGAGAGAAAGAGGGAGGGAGGGAGGAGAAGTGATAGAAAGTGATAGTATGTGGAGCAGAAAGAAAGAGGAGCAGTGGAGCACAAAGAAAGAGAGAGAGACAAAGAAAGAGGAGAAACAGTGTGAGCTAGAGAGGTGAAGCTAGTGAAAATTAAGACAAAAGAAAAAGCAAAGTGATGGTAGAAAAGAGTCAAGCAGAGAGACAGAGAGAGACAGAGAGAGAGAAAGAGAGAGAGAGGGAGAGCATGTGTGCTGTGAGGGAGGAGTGCGGTGGTGGTAGGGGGGGCGGGGCGATGTCGAGAGCAGGAATCAGATGAAGAGCGTGTGCTAATACTGGGATTAATGGAGGCATTCTGTATGGACTAAATCCATCCATTCTCCTCTAATCCCAGCATAGGGATCAAGGACACTCACCTACTGTGTGTGTGAGTGTGTGTGTGGGTGTGTGTGTGTGTGTAGGTGGGTGTGTGTGGGAGGCCAGAGCACTTCCCATACCAATAAATAGCTAGCTTGATGTGCTCATATTTAAAGAGATGTTTGGTCTGTGAGATTATTTGCTTGTTTGTGTGTGTGTGTGTGTGCGCGCGGGCACACCGTATCTCTGTCACGTGCGGTATTTGTTGATGCTGATATTTATTCATGGCTTGTGTGTGAGTGTGTGCAGTCGTGTTAATCAGTTTGTTGTGATCCAAGTAAGGAGCTTGTTTTCATCTCCCAAACATTTGTTTGCCTCCGCGTTCTTATGAAGTCAATTTCTCATGCAGCAATTACATTGGTAATGAGTTATACTCCCACTTGTTAGTATACTGTCGACTGCTAAAAGTGGTTTGTCCTAAATAACCGTCTGGTCTGTGAGCATATCGACTGATTGTTGCGTTCTTCAAAGATTTCCCTGTGGGACAAGGGTTTGGTGGTCACGATGAGTCAGAGGTACAGATTACGGATTATGTTCTGTACAACGTACAGTACTTCAACACGTGATCGATGAGTTCATTTTTTTTCTCATCAGCTTCTCACATGACCCTGCCACAATCTTTTGGCATCAGAGGGGAAAAGTGATGAGTACAAAGCAGCTGAAATAAATCTGAGAGACATTAGTGTCATCATGACATCAGCACACACTTTAATATAATGACATCAGTTCCAGTGTGTCCACACACACACACACACAATCAAGGGCGTTATAGCAGAAGCTAACCTGAGCGGCAACAACAAGGAGAATGAGTGTGCAAATTCTTTTTTCGGAAGTGCCAAGGGAACAAAAGTGCTGACAAATTAGCATAATGAATACAACAGAAAATGGATATTTGCTGCCAGATATTCTTAGAGCTATTTCCCCCCTTTTTTCTTTTTAATAAGTAGAAAAGAACAGAACAAAAAAAAAAAAAAAGCTAAATTTGTCTGTAGAGGACTCTCAAAATGCAGGGGAATCTAGACAGTGTGCACTCCGAAGTGTGAACCCCACACCACACTCTGCAGTGCCTGGTTATGTTTACAAGTCTACTCCTTCACATCCATCCTATCCGGTTGTGCTGCGAAATAGAAAACCATTATTTTACTCCACTATTTAGACAGATGAAATGAGTGATGTTAAACTTCTCGGCCATGCGTGGGGATAACGGCATCTCTGTGATGACTGCATGAATATACACACATGCGGTGAATAATTGATAAGACACACAGGGTTTACCTCCGGTCTCTACCTCTGACAGGAACTGTCCATCTCCCCCACCCTTGCAGTCCTGTGTGCAGTTTCCCTCTCTCCCATGGATTCCTTTCACCTGCCCAGGAAACTGAGCCAAGATGGTGTGCTGAGAGAGCAAGAGAGGGAGGGAGATGGAGAGACGGGAGAAATTTGACTTTGGTGTAGCATCCAGGAGATGCCGTTGCAGGGTTTTTTTTGTCAACCTTTTCTTGCAGTTCAGTTGAACTTCTTACGTTTGCTTCTTTCTAAAGTTCAGTTAGTCTGCTGAAGTCATCCTAAAAGTGAATACTGCCTTTTCCCTCTCAGGAAAGCGTGTTAGAAGAAATGTCACTTTGACTGACAGGTGCCAGTCCATGCCTAAATGGACACAGCATCATTTCTGATGAATGTCTGTAAAGCAAGCATTTAGTTTCTTTATAGGTAGTTGGTAGGTAAATATTATCATTCCTATAAGGATATTCTTCCTCCTTATCATCTTCTTCTCTTATTATTATTATTATTATTATTATTATTATTGTCACTGGCCTTGTTAATGTTCACTCCTAACCGAATAACCAACATTAGCTAAACCGAATTATTGTTAGCAGCAGTAGTAGTAGTGTCTGTCTCTATCTCTCTCTCACACACACACGCACACACACACACTGTCTCTCTCTGTCTCACACACGCACACACATGCACACACACACGCACACACACAAAAACACACACACACACACACACACACACACACACAAACACAAACAAGCAAATGCACTCACAAACTACTCTCTAGGCAGACCCCCTTTTCCCTAACCGGCCCCATGCTGGTGTGTCTGTGGGGTAGGAGTAAGACTCCCATGCTGGTGTGTGTGTGGAGTAGGAGTAAGACTCCCATGCTGGTGTGTGTGTGGAGTAGGAGTAAGACTCCCATGCTGGTGTGTCTGTGGAGTAGGAGTAAGACTCCCATGCTGGTGTGTGTGTGGGGTAGGAGTAAGACTCCCATGCTGGTGTGTCTGTGGGGTAGGAGTAAGACTCCCATGCTGGTGTGTGTGTGGGGTAGTGGGGGAGTAAGACTGACAGTGACATTCCTCAGCAAAGCGCTGGTGTGTCAGCTTTTCAAACAGAGCCCGGCGGAGCGGAGCTGTGTGGGAGAGGCGGGCCAGAAGGCCGCTGCTTACATAAGGCCACGCCGGTCCAGAGGGGCCCTCCGCTAAGCACTGGGCTCACTGCGTACACAGGCTCGCCGAGCTGCTATCCATTTTCAGCTCTCTCTCATATGTTGCTCTCGACTTCACTCTCTCTCTGTCTCTGTCTCTCTCTCTCTCTCTCTCTCTCTCTCTCTCCATCTGTCTCTATCTCTTTCTCTCTCTATCTTGCTCTTATGGCTTTCTATGGTCCTACAATTTGCTGGGTAGTGTGTGTTGATATCCATTTTCATTTTACTCTGTAGTCTTTCTTTGTTTGTTTGTATTTTCTTTCGTTCCTTTCTTTCTTGCTTTCTTTTATTGTTTGTTTCTTAATACTATGTCTGTTTGTGTTGTTCAGTAGTTTTTTACAGAATCACACTTTGTACACACACACATAAATAAACTCACAGACCAAACTTTCTTTAAAATATGAACACATCAAGCTAGCTTTTTATTAGTATGGGGCGCTCTGGCCTCCCACACACACACACACACACACACACACACACACACACACACACACACACACACACACACACACACACGTCTGTTGTCTCCATCCTTTTTGGTGTGGTTATGTAAGTTGCATTCCTCCGTCTGTTGCTTCTCACGCCGTCCTCAACCTTCCTCTCTCCTCTCTTCTCCTCTTCTCTTCTGCTCCATCTGCTTCTGTTGGGTTCTTTGTACTGTAGTGTAGTGTGTGTGTGTGTGTGTGTGTGTGTGTGTGTGCATGCATGCTTGTGTGCATGTGTGAGTGTGCGTGTGTGCATATCCGCGTGTGCGTGTGAATGTGTGTGTGCGAGCGTGTGTGCGTGCATGTGTGTGTGCACATACTTACACATGCTCGACTCAGTGTGTATGTGTGTGTATGCATGCCTGTGCGTGCAGGATTGAGTGAGTGAAAGAGAGAGAGAGAGCGAGAGAGAGAGAACGAGAGGGACTGTGCCAGGCTCTGTCACATCAAGAGTAACTCCCATGTGGGACATCTCACTCACCATAATCACTGACACTGGATCAGTTTTCACCCTCCCCTAATCCCTAATCCTCACGCAGCAGTGAGACCCCAGCTGATCTCAAATACCAATCTGCACTTTAAATCAACCACCACCAGCAGCAGCAAGCAACAGCAGCAACAGCACAGTGCTGTGGGACAACTCCAACCAAGTCTCACGCCTGACTGAGTTCACTGTTGGGCAGTAAGAACTGATCTCAAATACCAATCTACACTTTAACTCCACCCCCAGCAGCAACAGCAGCAGCAGGAGCAGCAGCACAAGTACTGTTGGACAACTCCACTGAGTTTCGCCGTTTGAAGTGGTAGAAGTGGAAGGTTGTGTGTGGCGGCCATGTTTGCGTCCCTTTTGTTGCTGGTAGGATATGAGTCACTTGAAAACAGAGGGCCAGAGTGCACAGGAAGGAAGAAAGAATGCCGAGGAGGATATGGGGAGGGTGAGGAGAAAGAATGTCAAAACAGTCTCTGTCTGTCCATCACTTTTGACTTGTGTACAGTAGTAGGTGTACAGTAGAACTCAACACATACAGTAGAAGAGGTGGGCTTAGGCACTTTTAGTTAAGAATAATATAGATATTTTGTCAATTAGTGTTAAGAAACTACAAGTGGTCATATGCTATATAGTATATCTTCTACAGCAATATAGTAAAAAGCATATGTATAGCCTGTGATTTTGTTTGGCCAGCATACTGTGTGTTGACTAGGTTGGTAGTATTATTCCTGTAGAGCTTCTATTTTGGTACTCTCCCTCTCTCTCTCTCTCTCTCCCTCTCTCTCTCTCTCTGTATGTGTGTGTGTGTGTGTGTGTGTGTGTGTGTGTGTGAGTGTGTGAGGGAGAGAGTCTGAACAGGTTATTAGCTTGGTTGCACCTCATTGTGATTCTTTCTCCTATCCTGATATGGCGCTGACAGATACAGTGTGATCTAATTTAAGATTCTCGTGGGAGACACCGATATCTGTTGTTCTGGAAAGCAAGACTAAGGGAAGGAGTGACACACAGATAAATGGATAGATACTGCACAGGAAGAATGGAGAGATAGGTTAGTTGATTGATAATGTCTAGATGGATGGATTAATGCATGTATAGATGGATGGATGGATGGATGGATGGATGGATGGATAAATCTCATCCAAGTGCATGTGTACAGTAATACCAAACATGCTCTCCTCTCCTTCCTCTCCTCCTCCCTCCTCTCCTGCACCCTCCCCACTGGTCCCTCCTTTCAGTGAGATTAAATCTCACAACAGGAAATGGAGGCACGTCAGAGCTGTGTTGTCATTTCCTGTCTGTCTTGTGCTGCTCTATAGTTGACGTCTCACAGATGTCCCGTTGTCATTATTTTCAGCAATGCTAAAAATGGCAACTGCCAACATGTAGGGTTAATATGAGTATTACATACAATTATTTTGTGCACAACTTCTGTGCATAAGTCTTATCGTCATTGCATCCTCTCCTGGGGGATGAGAAAAATGTTTTACAAATATAAGTAAACATCACAGCAAAACACTCCATTGAGGCAGCACGCACACACTGGCTGGATATATAGGTTACACAGTACATCTCACAACAAATGGGCCCTGTCTGGGTTATTATCCTCATTACTATAATAAAATGAGATGATGTGTGGAGGACACTGAAGCAGGCGGAGATCTTGAACCTAGCCCTCATTACACAGCCTGCTTGGGGCTGCGCTCTGCTGCTGCCTCCATCTGGTTTGACCAGGAACAATCAGCCTGGGCTGTCCTCTGTGTCTTTAGTAAACGTCTTTGTCTGCTGTGACCCTGTCTGTCTGTCGAGCTGTGTGTCCCGGTGATTGATTCCCTATTGTTGTTTGTGATTGTGAAGTGATATTGATGAGTCCCTTACTGATGTCACCCACCCCCCCAACCCTGGACTCCGTTTATCACCCAGTCACTCACTCATTTTCTTTCCCTCCCTCCCTCTCTCTCTCTCTCTCTTTCTCTCTCTCTCTCTGTCTCTTCCTGCAGGTGTCAGTCCATTCCTCCACTCCTCCTCTGACTGCCTCCTACCCAGCCCGACCAGAGTGTAGACCCAGCAGCAAGGCCCCACCATCCCTCCCTGCACGCCCTCCTCCCTTTTTACTCTCTCCTGCCTCAGAGTCTCAACCAGAGAGGACGCTCTTTTTTTTCCGTCTGCACGCCTCCATCTCTCCTTCCATCTCTCCTCTCCCCGATGACCGTCAGAGGACACTGTGGTATTGTGTAGACACAAGCATGACAGGTTTTTATTTATTTAGCCAAAGCTGGCTAACAGCCTAGAGGTATGAGACCATGGGGCTGTAACGGAGGAGTCTATTCGTGAAGACTGGGGTGGACCAAGGAGGGGGGGGTTTGGTGTCTCTGTGGAGAGAAGCAACTAACTGTGAGGATGTGTACAATTTGAACCCAGCAGCTAACAGGAAATACATCACCGCAGCTTCCTGGGGAAGGTGCACGACCGCACCCCAGAACCCTTTGCTGGGATTGGATGATTCCTATCCAATTGGACACAGGATCCCAAGCCTCATAAGGTTTTGATTGGTTACTTTCTGAAAGAGGGCCTTGAAGTGGGCGTGTTAAATGCGAGAGGCGGTCTGGAGGGCCGGGAGAGGAGGAGGACTTGTTAATTGACAGTCATTAGTGACGTCCAGTCCCTGAACCGGGGACCAGAGGTCCTACCAATCCCTACTCGTTACCCCACCCCCTTACCCCTTACCCCTTACCCTCCCCCTCCCCTTCCCCCTTTCGTCACCCTCGTCCTGTTTGCCTCCATCCGGCCTCCACCATTCGCCCCTCCCTTGCCACGGCTGTCCTCCCCCCCCGCTCCCGCCCCCACCCCTCCTCCTCCCACCCCCATTCCCCTCACCCTTCCCAGCCCCACCCCCACCCCCACCCTCATCCCCACCCACACCCACACCCCCACCCCCACTCACACCCCCACCACCATCATACGCACCACCCGCCCCCAGCGGCCATGACCACCACGGCCCGCGAGCACCTGCTGGTGGTGCGGCGGCGCAGCCCCCACATGCGCTACACCCTCAGCCCTGAGAACCTGCGCACCCTCTCCGTTCAGAGCGGAGGTGGAGGTGGGGGTGGAGGAGGAGGAGGAGGAGGAGGGGGAGGGGGAGGTTCACGTTCGGGCACCGTCGACTCGGGTCACCCCCTGGGCCTGCAACGGGCCAACAGCGACACGGACCTGGTGACCTCGGAGAGCCGCTCCTCGCTGACGGCCTCCACCTACCAGTTCACGCTGGGCCGCGGCAACAACCTGGTCATCTCCTGGGACATCAAGGAGGAGGTGGATGCTACAGACTGGATCGGGCTCTACCAGATCGGTGGGTGTGAGAACGAAAGGGGTTGGAAATTAGCTTAGGAACAAAAAATGTGAACCTTTACCAGCCAGTGACAAATAAATAGTAAAATTCACCAGCCACTTAACAGTAAATCAAAGTCAAAGTCAAAAGTCAAAGTCAGCTTTATTGTCAAAAACCATATGTACAGGTTGCACACACAGAATTTGAAATTGCAATGCTCCCTAGGCCCACAGTGAACATTAAACATCTTATAAATCATCGTAAATCATCGTTCTGTGTCCAAAATCTACCAGCTGCTTCCATATTTTACCTATTACCTATTCATGGTGTGAGATAGCAGCAGCAGCAACAACCCCCTTGTGCATTAGCCACAGTCTTACAGTGAAAGGTTATTAGTTCACCAACTACCATCTTGTATATAGCATCCAGCCTTCAGCCGTCTCTTCACTTATTGTTGTACCCTTACTTAGTTGTTTGCAATCAAAGCCTCAGGAGAGTTTCCTGATGTAGCACAGCGATTTTTGTAGAGCGAGCTCTCAGCTAGGTCTCAGCTGATCATCGAGTGATCATATTATTATTGATTGGGGACACATCTCAACTGTCTATTGTGCTACAAGCTAGCAGACAAAATTCAATACTCAGCTGAAAGAACTGACCAATTTTCTTTGATTGTCTAGAGGGAATTGTTTCAGGTGTTACATGTTTTGTAATACAGAGGACACAACCTCATAAAATCTTTGCGCTAGTTCTTGAGGGGACAAATAGAGTATCATAGTGTATCACCAGTGGCTGTCAGCAAGTGTAAAGTAACTTCAGACCACACCTTACAATGACATGCATCAGGATTGCCAGTAAAGTGGGAAGAGTGCTCAATCATGGTTTAGCGTGCTAAGTCAGAGTAGAAGCCAAACTGAGATAGCTTATTAAGGGAAGGAGAGGCTTTGGAGAGGTTTTATTAAGCCTCTCCAACTTAGACATGTACTGAAGCTGTTTACATACCTGTAAGACCACTAGAAGCCCTCTGGCCAGGGGCATTTATAACAGGAGCTTTGTCAGGCTGTTAAGGCACGTCTGGAGATATTTTGGTGGTGATGAAATCAGCCATTTTGGCGGGAGGTCAAAGGACAAATGCAGTGGGATTGAAGGGGACAGGTGTTTACACGAGGAGAGAGATTTGTGAAAGGTCTCTTAATTTACACGGATATTCCTGGATGGAATGAGGACCATTTTGTTACTGGCATGAGAGCGGTGGGTAGAGAAAGAGAGGGGGAGCACAGATCTTTAAGGACAGGCAAAAACTGACTCAGGAAACCAGGACTTTATATATATTTATATATTGCCCAAGTGAGAGAGAGAGAGAGAGCGTGAGTGAGTGAGTGAGTGAGTGAGTGAGTGAGTGAGTGAGTGAGTGAGTGAGTGAGTGAGTGAGTGAGTGAGTGAGAGAGAGTGAGATAGAGAGAGGTGGGGGGAGGGAAAAGATGGACCACTCTTTTGATGCTTAGTGAAGCTGAAAACAGCCAGACTGTGACCTGTGACGCTGTCAGCGTGTGTGTGTGTGTGTGTGTGTGTGTGTGTGTGTGTGTGTGTGTGTGTGTGTAAGAGAGCATGAGGGAGAGAGTGGAAAAGAGGGACAGAGAGAAGGAGAGAGAAGTGAAAGAAAGGAAAGAAGCTGAGTCAGCTGTGCATTGGTGCAGAGACACCGTGTCATTGGCTGCCTTTTATCTCGCTCTCCCTCTCTTTACTCATTCCCCTTTTTTACCCTCTGTCACACACTATTCTGTCCCTCTCTCTCTCTCTCTCTGTTTTTTCTCCTTTTCTCTCTCTTTTTCGCTCTCTCTCTCTCTCTCTCTCTCTCTCTCTCTTGCTCTCTCTTACACTGTCTGTCCCCTAGTTCTCTCATTCTCTCTCTCACTCTCCCAAACACACACACACACACACACACACACACACACACACACACACACGCTTTCACTCCCTCACTCACACTGAAGGTCATCCCTAATTACTTAGCCCTGGTGCTAGCCCCTGAGTACGTATGACTCCCATAGCCACAAAGAGTGGCATTGTGTGTGAGTGTGTGTGTGTGCGTGTGTGTGTGCGTGTGTGTGTGCGTGTGTGTGTGCGTGTGTGCGTGTGCGTGTGTGTGTGCGTGCGTGTGTGTGTGTGTGTGTGTGTGTGTGTGTGCGTGCGTGCGTGTGTGTCTGTGCGTGTGTGCATGCGTGTGCGTGTGTGTGTGTAATACATAGAGAGCAGAGTTAGGGGATGGGGTAGCTTTGGCTCCCAGCCATGGAGTCAGGCAGTGCTACAAATGAAAACAAACCTGAGTTATGTTACCTCAAGTCCTGCAGGGATGACTGGCCAGGATGCAGTGGAGTAGACATGGAGGAAACAGTCCCTCCAGCACGGCTCTGCATTCACACCTCACTTCGACCTCTGGTATTCCCAAAAACAGATTTAGT
Source organism: Setipinna tenuifilis (assembly GCA_030347295.1). Classification (NCBI taxonomy): domain Eukaryota; kingdom Metazoa; phylum Chordata; class Actinopteri; order Clupeiformes; family Engraulidae; genus Setipinna; species Setipinna tenuifilis. The sequence goes on along the minus strand of CM059275.1, from coordinate 24,699,213 downwards.
TACTAACCTGGGGTATGTTCAGTCACAGCATGTGGTAAATCTACTAATAGAAGAGGCCAATCACTTGTTGATATGATATATTTCCTATATTGATAAGACTGTTCTATTAGGAGATGTACCACTTACTCTGATTTACCTTAGTTTGGTTAGTCACTAAACCCCCTTATGTAGAATACTGCCCTACAAAGGAAAAGTGCAGTAACTACGTGAACACTGAAACTGAGAAAAATGTCTTCAAAGTTGTCGAACTGCCCAGTCCAACATGTTGAAGGTATAACAGTGGTAATGCATGTATGTAGAAAGAAGCAAAGTGTGTAGTTGCTGCCTTTTGGCTTTGTAGGGCAGAATACTTGAATACTTGTGCAGCTTATGTTTTGTCCTCACTAAGTCAAGAATTTATGCCCTTCAGTGTGAGCCCTACTGATTGGCCTGCAACATGCCAACCACAGAGACACATTTTTGGAGTTAAAGATGTTTGCTAAGGTGCAGCGAGACTTATTTCAAGTCACGTGTATTTGTTTGTTTATCCGTGCACCAATAAACACCTGTTCACATTTTACAAGAAAAAAACAAACATATTTTTCTTCAGGCTATTTGAAGCCCATTAAATGTTCTAAAAATAATTATAATTATCTAACTCGGGGTGTGCCAGCACAAATTCAGTTTTATTTTTGCTGATGCTGCAAGAGATGTGGCAGTTATTGGGACACAGCCTATGCGTATTAAGTATCACTTCATGAGTTTTACTTTTGACTATGCTACACCGTCTTACCAATGTTTGTATAGTAGTTTCTATTTTTCCTGCAAGCTACTAACAAGAAACAAACATCTGACGAATGAGCAGGGATGATAGCATCATTTTCTTTTGGCAGACGAGCTGTCACAGGTCAGGTTATGTCAACAGAGGTGTGTGCCCTACTGAGTGCCATTCAAGTAATTAATGGCACCGACCTGTGTAACTTTACCGTCGTTACCTGAGTGTCCCTATAGTAGTGGGGTCATTAGATATAGACACACACACACACACACATGCTGTGTGGTGGAAAGTTTCCAGCGAAAGACAATCCATCCTCGTACCCTGAGGCGAGGCAGCTCTGCATTGATCCGTACAACGAGGGGAAAGTCCTGAGACAGGCTGTCCAGAGATTCCACCACACACCCCCACCTCCACCCCCACCCTCTCCGCTGCTCCGACCCGACCCGCCCCTAGCTTCCTGAGCCTGGGCTCCTGGCCCCGTATCGATCCCCCTGTGGTGGGACTGGGACTCCTTTACTGGCAGCCGGGCTCCATCTGGCCTGTGTGGCCCTCTAGAGGCGTCCACTGATAGATGGGCCCCTCATGGCTGCTGCTGACTTACCAACCATTTGCTCAGGGGGCCAGCACTGCTACTGCTCGCCGCTGCTGCTGCTGCTGCTGCTGCTGCGTGTTCATTAGTTAAAGTAGGGGTATATAAAGGCACATGATGGATGGATGTGCGTGTGTGTGTGTGTGTGTGTGTGTGCGTGTGTGTGCGTGTGTGTGCGTGTGTGCGTGTGTGCGTGTGTGTGCGTGTGTGTGTGTGTGTGTGTGCGCGTGTGTGCGTGTGCGCGTGTGTGCGTGTGTGCGTGTGTGTGTGCGTGCGTGTGTGTGTGCGTGTGTGTGTGTGCGTGTGTGTGTGCGCGTGTGTGCGTGTGTGCGTGTGTGTGTGCGTGCGTGTGTGTGTGTGTGTGTGTGTGTGTGTGAGTGTGTGTGTGTGTGTGTGTGTGTGTGTGTGTGTGACGGTTGTGTGTGTGAAGGGCTGTGGGAGGTGCACATGTTTGCAGGAGGGTTGTGATATTGTTTGTATCTAGCTAATGGTGTTTGATGTGTTTATATGCCCTTTTGTGTTTGTGTGTGTGTCTGTGTGTCTCTGTCTGTGTGTGTGTGTGTGTCTGTGTTTGTGGGCGCATCCATATTTGTTGATGCAGTTTGTGTGTGTGTGTGCATGTTTATGTGTGTGTGTGTGTGTGTGTGTGTGTGTATGTTTGTGGGTGCAGATTGTTTGTGTGTGTATGGGCATGCTTGTGGGTGCAGATTGTGTGTGTGTAGGGACTTTGTCTGTCTTTCCAGTCGCTCCCCAGGGGCCGTTTATCCTCCCTCCCCTCCCCGACCATAGCCCACTGTCCCCTGATTGATTTGGCTCCTGTGTCCCCTGACAAGCGCTGGTGAGTTGTGGCTTGTTGCCGGCGCGTCCCCACGGATGTGTGTTGTCAGTCTGTAACGTAGGGTTATTCCAGGGGCTGTGAATCACAGTGGACAAGGCTACTGATGCTGCAGGATGACCGAAGGCTGTCGGGGGAAATTTTGCGGTGATGAGCGCTTTCACGTCCGTAAGGGAAAATAAATGGAGATGTCCCTGGCACGTTGCTGTTGCTGCGGTCTTCCTCTAACGCCACTATGCTGTGGGAAAAGAAATAAAAACATGCCGCGGTGTGGCTCAGCTACAGGAGTGCCACTCTTGGGTTTTGTTCAGTTAATGAGCTTTTGTTTACCACAGATAAATATGAGGCCCCCTGACTGGTTTTATGGAGTAAAATATTTATAATATTTATATTTTATCTGTCATTGAGAACCCCCGCTAAAGCTGTACTAATGCCTTCACAAAAAGCTTTGGATATCATTTTACTCCAACCTACCTTATTGAAAATTAAAGACATTGCCACTACTCAGAAATCAATACAGACTATGAAAGCTTGTTGGTAATGTTGTAGTGTAGCCCACCTGGGCAACGATAAATTAGTTCTAAACTAATTGCTAAGGTATAACTCCTAACCACTTGAATTGCTGTTTGGTTTAGTTGGACTCAGCATTGTATCTGTGCAAAATCTTTGTAGACGCGTGGTCTTTAGATTCATAAGGCAGTTAGAGAGTTAATTCATTAAAATCAATAATGAATATTACACACGCACAGCAGGGTCCATATCATGAAAAGAAATAAAATAAAATAGAAGTAAGAAAAAAACAATGAAATGTAAAACTCCATGTTGTTAATTAATGCTGAGGACTGCCCAATTTATCAATATCAGTTTTCTGCTGAACTTTTCCAGTTTAGTTTAGACTCGTTCATTAGACCTGATCAACATTCACCTCCATTTTATCACAGGAATTTCTGACAGGTCTCTCTTGGCAACATAACACATTCCTCCTGCCTATGCATTTCATTTGCACATCACTTACACATTCTAGTTTCTGGTAAAATAAGTCATAATGCCTGTTTCATTCAACAGAGAAAGCTCTCTCTCTGAAACCTGTGATGGATTGAGCTCAACGGCCACTTATTTCAATAAGGTCCTAGCAGGGAGGGGGTGAGGGAAGTCAAGCGATCTTGGCTCAGGGCCATCCTGTAAATCGACTTGCGGGCAGTAAAACACAGGACGCCTCTTTGCCATTGCCAGAAAGCCAATATTTACCACCTTGAGGGGAAAAAAACACAGACGAAATGCCATGGTATTTCCTCTAGCTTTGCTTTAGGGGGGATCTGTTGCTGGTAGTGTTAGTGTAAGATGTATCTAGTTTTATTGGTATTTGCGCCTTAAATTACATATTTTTTTACAGCAGGAAGTGAAGATTTGAGATAAGAAGGTGATTATACACAGGGCAACTTTTTAAGCAATGTTGCCAGGCAACTATGATTAGAGACGTTGTTTGGGCACGTTCCGACTGATATTAGGCTATTAAAATATATTTATATTAAAATTTAGAGGAGCACTTGCATCCTTAGCATGCCATGTAGCGTGTGACCATTTAATCAGAATATTAGGGGTCCATCATGCTGTTTTCCAGCAACATTGCTATAAAAGTTGCTCTATGTATTATGAGCTTCAGTGTGAGACTTCTCTAGTCGTCTAGTATTTGCATCTTAAATTATATTCTTTATGACTTTACGCAGTGCCAATAATATGCTTAGCATAAATGCTATAGTTGGATTTTGTTAATCGAATCGTTTCCCTCAATGCGAAAAAACGTGTGCCAATGTGTTGGCACATTCAGAACTTTGTGTTGCATTAAAAGGCAATTTTAAAGGGCTATTTAGTTTTTTTATGCAAACTAATATTACTTTAGTTGCACTCTTCTGCAGGAGAGAGCCTTTCATTTTTTACGTTTAAGGACTCAGCACCCAGCTGTTTTAACACCTCCACTGACTCAACAAACAGCCATTAAGTAGTGTTCTCTGAGAGCTCTGCTGCCCTCTTATTTGGAAAAACACAATGTAATTACCTAGCGTCTAGTGCGGGATGTGGGTGGTTCCCCAGGTTTGCACACACACACACACACACACACACGCACACACGCACACACGCACACACACACACACACACACACGCACACACAAAGAATGCCACCCAGTTTTTGGGTGTTAGCAATTGAGTTTTTATCATGGGACTATTTGGAAGAAATGGGAGAGGGGGCAGGGTGGAGAATTCACGTTCCGTGTTTAACTAAACCATTTTCTTTATCTGGCACCTTGCCTTGGTTTCTCTGAATGTGCACGTTTTCTCTCTTTTATATCGTGCCATGACCAAGACCATATTTATTTTTCTTTCTATCACCCCGACCCCTAACAATATCCTTACATTCCTTGAGTCACTTACCTCACATGACCAGCTGAAGAGCTAATTCATTTGTCATCCTGGAATATGGAATAATTGTTGGCTACAGTCTGGCTTTGTTGTGTGGGTTTAAGGGTCCCTACCTCCTGTTGGCTGCACTGCACAATGCTATATCAGGTTACCTAAGAACCTAAATGCCCTCAGTTATTGTGTGTATAAATTATGCAGTAAAAGTACTTATGCTGGCCTCATCCCCTGTGCCTTCCTGCCATAATGGATCATTTGCAGGTTTCAGTTTCTTTTATAGAGCGCTATAGAAATATCGCAGAGACAGGGAAAGAAGTAGGTGGATGCAGTCTTGTGTGTGTGTGTGTGTGTGTGTGCGTGCGTGTGTCCGTGCATCCATGCATGCTCCCGCATCTGTGTGTGTGTGTGTGTGTGTGTGTGCGTGCGTGCGTGTGAGACACAAAGACAAATCTGAGTGGACTGAGGTCAGGAAGACCACACACCTAACACCCCCCCCCCCCCACCCAACACACACACCCACACACACACAATCATCAGATAGCTGGCTACTTTGTCTGTGATGTGCATGTGTAGTGTATTGATCCCTCACTGAGTCTCTAACCTGCTGGAGCAGAGGCTAATAAAAGAGCTCATCTTAAGAGCTCCACAAACACACCCAGCTGTCAGGACTGACCCTCCCCTGCCCATTCACGTATCCATCTGCATATCCATTCACACGCACAGCTACGGCAAGGACTGATCAGCATATTAGGATAATAACTGTAATTATTAGTAACTACATTGGTGCTACTACTACTACTACTAATAAAAATTCTAGTAGCAATAGTGATAATACATTATATTACTATTATTATTGGCATTATTATTATTATTATTATTATTATTATTATTATTAGTAGTAGTAGTAGTAGTAGTAGTAGTAGTAGTCTCAGGCATAATCATGTGTTTCTGTGAGTTTGAGGGCACATGGCCTACATAATTGTTTGTAATTATGGGTTTGCCACAAATGGTTTCATTTAGACATTTCAGTCATTTCTAACCACCATGAGAGACAGAAATAAAAAGAGGAGGAGGAGAAAAGTGAGACAGGTAGACAAAGAGGAGAGAAGAGAGGAGAGAGATAGAAAAAGAAGGGAGGGGAGAAACAGGTAGAGGAGGAGAGGAGGAGGAGGAGGAGGAGGAGAGGCAGGCTGAGGGCTGGAGGGCTGGAGGGGTGGAGGAGAGCAGAGCAGATGGGCATCTGCAGGTGGCTCATTTCACCATGGGGAAGTGGAGCAGAGATCTTTAAGGACAGGCAAAAACTGACTCAGGAACGCAGGACTTTAGATATATTTATTTATATATTGCCAGAGAGAGAGAGAGAGAGAGAGAGCGAGAGAGAGAGAGAGCGAGAGAGAGAGAGAGAGAGAGAGAGAGAGAGAGAGAGAGAGAGGGAGATAGAGAGATAGAAATAGAGAGATGATTCAGTTTGACCATCTGTCACCTCCGTAACTTTCGATGCCTCAGACCTCTGGCAGCCTCTCCCTCCCGTCTGCCACATTTCTGAGTCTCCTCCTGTCAGATGTTGAGGTTTTTTTTCCCTTTTTTGATCTTCCCCGACAAATCTGGGTCTCTCTTCGGCTTTTTCAACTCTATCGAGAGTGAGCTCTCCTCATCAGTTCTGTCACATGCTAATTATTAGGTCCCCACTTTAGTTCTGTTTCCTGCTGTTTCCTGGCACGTTGACTCAGCAAGCACGCGTGCGTGCGTGTGTGTGTGTATGTGTGTGCGTGTGTGTGTGTGTGTGTTCGTGCGGTGCCGTGTTCGGTGCCGGGGCAGCTTTGAGTCAGAGCCGTGACGAGCGGTCCCGGTCTGTTCCATTTAGTCAGTGTAAAAAACTTCATTTATTTATAGCTGTCCATCCGGACACACCACCAGAGTCATCACAGAGAGTGATCGTGGAGTCACAACAGTGACATTAGTGACTGGCGATGGAGATGCACTTGAGCACCGTGCAGCTAGAAAAAAAATGGCAGCAAATGTCTGATCACTTACACACATGTGCTTCTGTGGTTAAGTGAGAGTGTTGGAAAGTGCATGCCTCACTCACACACACATTTAGCGCTGTCACTTCAATGTGACAGTCACACACATAGATGACAACTGAGGTTGACGGACAATAAAACATTAACACACATACACACACGCATACAGTGAGAGAAAGAGAGAGTGAACGAGAGAGAGAAAGTGGACATATAAGTTATTATGTGATTATTTTGTAATTTTAATTGATGTGTATCATTCTACTGTATAGTGATGTGTATCAGTTGTGCAGTGATGGCCTGGCTGTAACTGCATGGTGGCAGGTTCGAGTCCACCAACTGCCAGAGTTACCACTGAGGCACCCTGGGCATGTTACTGCCCCCACACACTGTTCCCCACGGCGTGGCTGTCATGGCTGCCCATGGCACACGTGTGATGGGTTTAAATGCAGAGGTTGAATTTGTGCACTGTGTACTGTGTACTATGCTGTTTGATCACAATGGCAAATGGGAATCACTTCAACATTAGCATGCTGGCACACACGCGCACACACACACACACACACACACACACACACACACACACACACACACACACACACACACACACACACACACGGCTGTGTGCTTATATGTGTGTTGTGTGTCCTCAGATGAGACGTGTCCGACTAACGTATGGGACTCAAAGAACCGAGGAGTGAACGGCACACAGAGGGGCCAGATCGTCTGGAGACTGGAGCCTGGACCCTACTTCATGGAGCGTGAGTGTGACACACACACACTAAGACAAAGAGAGATACACACACACACTCACTCAGAGAAAGAAAGACAGACAGACAGACAGACAGACAGACAGACAGACAGACAGACAGACAGACAGACAGACACACACACACACACACACACACACACACACACACACACACACACACACACACACATAAATATACACTAAATATACACTAGCGTCCCGCTCACACAGCATATGTTCGACCTTTTAAATTCCTGAAATAAAACAACTCCCCATCTGTTGTTTCACAATAGATGCGTTTCACATATTTTTTTTTTACAGTAAAAGCACAGTAAGTATATGTGTACAATATAATAGTATAATGGTATTGTAATGGTATAATAACAATGTAGGATATGAAAAGCAGCTGTGAGGTTTTATATGTGTGTGTGTGTGTGTGTGTGTGTGTGTGTTTTCCTTCTGTTAGCGGAGACTAAGATCTGCTTTAAATACTACCACGGAGTGAGTGGAGCCCTCAGAGCAACTACCCCCTGCATTACAATCAAGAACCCTGGAGTTCCAGTAAGTACTGTTTATGTGTGTATGTGTGTGTGTGTGTGTGTGTGTGTGTGTGTGTGGGTGGGTGGGTGCGAGCACGTGGTTTTGCACATGGGTGTGTGTGTGAGAGAGAGAAAGAGTGTATGTGTATGCGTCTTTGTGTTTGTGTGTGTGCGTGCATGTGCGTGCTTACATGTGTTTATGTGTGTGTGTGCGAGCGTGCGAGCACGTGGTTTTGCACATGGGTGTGGTGTATGTGTGTGTGAGAGAGATAAGGAGCGTATGTGTATATGAGATTGTGTGTGTGTGTGTGTGTGTGTCTGCGTCCGTGCAAGCACGTGATTTTGCACATGGGCGTGTAAGAGAGAGAAAGAGTGTATGTGTGTATGTGTGTGTGTGTGAGTGTGTGTGCGTGTGTGTGTGTATGTGAGACAGAAAGAGAGATGGAGAGACCATATGTCACAGCAGGTGTGTGTGTGTGTGTGTGTGTGTGTGTGTCGTTGTTTTGCATTTGCATGCTTTATGCAATGTTTGCGCTCTGTATTCATGGAAGGACCCATGGTGTGGAAAATGTGGAGCTTTTTTCTGCAAGGCCAGTGCCCGTACCCCTGCCCCTAACCCTACCCCTGCTCCTACCCCTGCCCCTACCCTTACCCCCTACCCCCTACCCCCTACCCCTACCCCTACCCCTACCCCTGCCCCTACCCCTACCCCTACCCCTACCCCTACCCCTACCCCTACCCCTACCCCCTACCCCTACCCCTGCCCCTACCCCTACCCCTACCCCCTACCCCCTACCCCTACCCCCTACCCCCTACCCCCTACCCCCTACCCCCTACCCCCTACCCCTACCCCTACCCCTACCCCCTACCCCCTTTTAATGTATAAAAATTATATAAAAGGATAAAAGTAAAATACGTATAAGATTTTATATACGTGTAAGATATATATACACCTTATACCTGTTTTACTTTTATCCTTTTATATTTATATTCTTTATATCCTTTTTTATCCTTTTATTATCTTTTGCATATTGTTCTTTGCTTTTGTTTTTGTTAAGCACATTGAACTGCCTCAGTGTATGAACTGTGCTATACAAATGAACTTGCCTTCCATGCCTTCCTTGCCTTCCTTGGCCTTGGCCTGTCATGAATGGCCTGGCTGTTTGGGGGGCAGGGACTCAGTGTCATGGCACTACTGGTTTTTGCGAGAGCAGTAAATATTTCCCCCTCACAGTAAAGCCCTTTGTGGGCCTTTCCTCTCAGCTTCTGGCCCGCTACAGTACATGTTGATGTTGATGTTGATGTGGAGAGCTGCTTTGGTGGTGTTTGTACAGCATGTTTTGTTTGTTTTGAATTGTAAGATTCAGTTGACGTTTTACATTTAAAATGTAAATTTAAAGTTTGTGTTATGGGAAAACATCATACCACTGAAACCACTAATAGTATGGTAAATTCAGTGACAGTGTGGCAGCTGGATTGCTACTTATTTGTGCATGTAGTGAACACTGGCATCAGGTGCTATAAATGTGGATAACCACACAAGGCTGAGATTGGATACTTACTCTAGTGATGGTTTGCATGGCTGGTTTGAATGACTGTATACTGGGATGGGATGGGAGTACTGAATTACAGCACATAGTATAGAGATCATCTTACATCGATGGAAGTAAGCAAAATTGGTGTGCATGTGTGTGTGTGTGTGCATGCGTGTGAGTGCGTCTGCATGTGTGTGTGTGGATGTGCATGAGTACGTGTGTGTGTGTGTGTGTGTGTGTGTGTGTGTGTGTGTGTGTGTTCATGTGTGTGTGTAGAGGGTGCATTATCCTCAGCCAGCCTGTGTGTCTGTGGCTCCATAGAGGGGATCATGTTCACTGGAATGCTGCGGGAGAAAGGGGGAGGAATGCTGCCCGCTCCGCTAAATATGTTAGCCAACCCCACCATGCCAAAGACATGCCCCAGAGGGGGAAATAAACATGTGTATCACTCTATCTATCTATCTATCTATCTATCTATCTATCTATCTATCTATCTATCTATCTATCTATCTATCTATCTATCTATCTATCTATCTATCTATCTATCTATCTATCTATCTATCTATCTATCTATCTATCTATCTATCTATCTATCTATCTATCTATCTATCTATCTATCTATCTATCTATCTATCTATCTATCTATCTATCTATCTATCTATCTATCTATCTATCTATCTATCTATCTATCTATCTATCTATCTATCTATCTATCTATCTACATGTATCTCTCTCTCTCTCTCTCTCTCTCTCTCTCTCTCTCTCTCTCTCTCTCTGCCTGGCTGTCTGGCTGTCTATCTATCTCTCTGTGTGTGTCTCTCTCACACACACACACACACACACCCATACATGCACACATACGCATATGCATGCACACAGTAAAATCTAATAATAAAAAGTAGAGGCCGAAAAGGAAAAGGTAAATGAGAATGTGGTACTTCTAGGTTTGAAAACGAGAGAGAGCAAGAGAGAGCAAGAGAGAGCGAGAGAGCAGTAGAGTAACAGAGAGAGAGATAGAGTCAGAGTAAGAGAGAGAGAGAGAGAGAGAGGCAGACTGAGAGTGAGAGAGAGAGAGAGAGAGAGAGGCAGACTGAGAGTGAGAGAGAGTGAGAGAGAGAGAGAGAGAGTGAGAGAGTGAGAGTGAGTGAGTGAGAGAGAGAGGGAGGCAGGGTAGGAGTAATAAGTAATAGAGGGGGTGATGTCTGTGAAAGGCTCTTTGACGTGTGCTGTGCCTGTACTGTACTGTACTCTACAACTGGAGCAAAGGCAGCTGTAAGAGTCCTCCTGTGTTGGGTTATGCAAGTGTGTGTGTGTGTGTGTGTGTGTGTGTGTGTTTGTTTATTTGTGTATCTATACCTGTGTGTGCGTATATGTGTGCATGCATGTGTGTGTATGTGTATATGTCTGTATGTATGTATGTATGTATGTACTATGTGGGTGTGTATGTCTGTGTGTGTGTGTGTGTGTGTGTGTGTGCGTGTGCGTGTGCGTGTGCGTGTGCGTGTGTACTCGGGCATGTGTGTGCATACTCATGCGTGTATGTTTGTTTATATTTTTGTGTGTGTGTGTGTATATCTGTGTGTATGTGCGTTGGAGTATCCATATATTGCCTTGTCTGGATCACAGCCAAAGGGTGTCTAGAGCAGGCAGGACAGTGTGTCTCTGATATGACTGAGAAATGCACTTCCATCCCCTCCAATGAGCTCAGAGAAAGCTTACAGAAGTGTGTGTGTGTGTGTGTGTGTGTGTGTGTGTGTGCGTGTGCGTGTGCGTGTGCGTGCATGTGTGTGTGCGTGCGTGCACGTGCATGTGTAAGTTTGAGAGTGTGTGTGCATGTGTGTATGTGAGTGTGTGTATGAGTGTGTGTAAGTGTGTGCGAATGTGTGCATTTGGGTCACGGTGGCAGTTCTATGTGTGTATGTGAGAGTGTGTGTGTGAGTGTGCATTTGTGTCATGCTGGCAGTCAAGCTTGTGTGTGCGTGTGTGTGTGTGTGTGTGTGTGTGTGTGAGAGAGAGAGAGAGAGTGTGCATGTCATGCAGCCAGGCCAGAGTAAATGCTGCCAGAGATGGAGGATGTCAATTAAGGCCCCTTAAATCATTAAGCAGCCCCACATTCTCCTGGCCTGTGCCATGTGCCCAGGAAGCTGTGTATTTCCTCTCTCTCTTTCTCTCTCTCTGTCTTTCTCCCTCCTCTCTCTCTCTCTCTCTCTCTCTCTCTCTCTCTCTCTCTCTCTCTCTCTCCCTCTCTCTCTCTCTCTCTCTCTCTGTCTTTCTCCCTCCTCCTATCTCTCTCTGTCTCTCTTTGTCTCCCTCTCTCTCTCTCTCTGTCTCTCTCTTTCTCTCTCTCTCTATCACTGTCTCCTTCTCTCTCTCTCCCTCTATCTCTCTATCATTTGGTTTCTCTCTATTTTTTCTATTTTTCTCTCTCTTTCTCTCTGTTTTGCTGGGGTTTTTTTTGCTCCCTGTCTCTCCCCCCACCCCCACCCCTCTCTCTCTCTGTCTTTCTGTCTGCATAGATATGCTTTACACTTGTCACATCTGCTTTCCTTGCCATACCTCTGTCTATTTGATTAGTTTAACCTTTTGTGGCTCTTCTTGAAGAACATTACTTTATCCATTATTATCAGCTGTATGGGTTCCTCCATTGTCTACATTCTTTTCTTTCACTCTTCTCTTTGTCTCTCCCTCCCTCTCTTCTCGCGGACTCTGTTGCCTTGACAGGGACTGATGATACCAGCTGGCATGTATTAATTTAATATGAAAGTTTTGTGCTTTAATCCATTGCTGGAGCCTGGCTGTCTGCACTCTCTGCTGCTGTTACTGAAGAACCCCCAACAGATTAACACAGCCCACACCCCCATTTGACCTGAGCTGAGACAGCTCAGCAGTCTGTGTGTGTGTGTGTGTGAGTGTGTGTGTATGTGAATGTGAATGTGTGTGTGAGTGTGTGTGTGTGAGTGTGCATATGCGTGTGTGTGTGTGTGTGTTGAGAGAGACATCAGAGAGAGTTCTGGGTAAAGTAACTGTCCTTGTGATAGGTTATTCTTTGTGTGTGTGTGTGTGTGTGTCTAGAAATGGGAAGATGAATGGTCTGGCATTGTATGAGAATGCATGGAAATTTGTGAAGGGCAAAGAGATGTTGTGTGTGTGTGTGTGTCTGTTTGTGTTTGTTTCTTTGCTTGTGTTGATGTAAGTGCTAGTATAATCAGACATCCCTGTTTTTCGAGGACAGTCCTTGTTTTGTGTGTATGCGATACATAGAGAGCAGAGTTAGGGGATGGGGTGGCTTTGGCTCCCAGCCATGGAGTCAGGCAGTGCTACAAACAAAAACAAACCTGAGTTATGTTACCTCACTTCAAGTCCTGCAGGGACGACCGGCCAGGATGCAGTGGAGTAGACATGGAGGAAACAGTCCCTCCAGCACGGCTCTGCATTCACACCTCACTTCATTTGACTTCACTTCACTTTGCTTTAATTTACTTTACTTCAGTTCAGTTTACTTCACTTTACTTCAGTTCAGTTCACTTTACTTCACCTCATTTGACTTCACTTGACTTCACTTCACCACACTTCACCTGTGTGCATTCACTCTGTGTTCACAGTGAAGTGACATTGACCTTATAAGTGTGTACACATGGATGTTTTAACCTTGTAAAAGATGTATACACATAGATGTTTTAACCTCTTAAAAGATGTAACTGCTTAAAACTATTGATTGGCACTGTCGATTGACAATTAATAATACCCAGCATCAGTTGTTGACAAAGCTCAGCAGATGCAACTTAAGAAGAAGCTAATTGAGCTAAACTGTCCCACAAAGAGCTGCCTAAGGGGAATGCCTCTTACACAGCACACAGGGTTGGGTATGGTGCCTGTGTGTGTGTGTGTGTGTGTGTGTGTGTGTGTGTGTGTGTGTGTGGATGTGGACCAGATGGGCCACAAAGGTTCTGTGTGTTCACTGTGTGCAGCCATTCAAGACTCCATGATATCAGACCCAGTGTGTGCCAGAGTAGTGTGATGACGTATGGTGTGCACGTGTGTGTGTGTGTGTGTGTGTGTGTGTCTGTGCTTGTTTGTATGTGCATGTGTGTGTGTCTGTGCTTGTTTGTATGTGCATGTGTGTGTGTCTGTGCTTGTGTGTGTGTGTGTGTGTGTGCGTATGTGTGTGTTTACATGTGTGTGTGCGTATGTGTGTGTTCACATGTGTGTGTGTCTGTGCTTGTGTATGTGTGCATGTGAGTGTGTGTGTGTGTGTGTGTGTGGGGGTGGGGGGTCTATGTCTGTAACTTTGGTTTGTGTGTGTGCGTCTACATCTGTGTATGTATATATGACGTAAGGTTTGGTGTATGTGTCAATGCACGTATGTACATGTGTGTGTGTGTGTATGTGTGTGTATGTGTGTACACATGCATATCAGGCTCACTGTCTCTTCTCTGTGTGTCCTAGGTGGGAGCAGAGGGTCAGATTGACGGTCATTCTCTGACGGAGCACTGTCGGAAGCTGGTCAGCTTTACCTTGTCAGGTGAGTGTGTGTGTGTGTGTGTGTGTGTGTGTGTGTGTGTGTGTGTGTGTGTGTGTGTGTGTGTGTGTGTGTGTGTGAGAGAGAGAGTGTGTCTGTTTGTTTTCTTGTGTTCATATGTATGTTAGGATGACCAGACATCCCTGTTTTTCAGGGACAGTCCTTGTTTTTAGTGGGCTCTCCCTGACAAAAGAGTTAAAAGCCCACTTTGTCACCAGCTTTTTGTAGCTAAAACATTACTTCTTTTGATGAATGCAGAACTGGTAATGTCCCCTGGGATTTCAGGAAAATGTCCCCAATTTTTTCACCTCAGAGATCTCGTCACCCTGACGTGCTATGTGCGCTAACAAGGACAAAGAGCTGAGAGCTTTATTGGATAAAAGAGACGAACTGACCTCCGGTACTCTTGAGGTCTCCAGAGTGTCCTCAGATCAGCCTGAGTACAGTAACAAGCCTGGGCTGCAGTATAACTCCTGGTCCAGGGCCAGCCCCATTGTTCTGGGTAATCGCTGGGTGGGGAGATCTGTTGAGATAATTTGTGGAGGTCTGGTCTGGCAACCGTAACATTTTGATGTTCTGTGTGGCAGCCCCATCTTTGAGCTTTGCTGCCACCCTGTGGCCAATATTTGCTCTTGCATTTGCAGGGGCATGAAACATTTACCGTGGTAGATGTAATGCTTGCCTAGCGGCTTTTGGTTGGTGTGTGTGTGTGTGTGTGTGTGTGAGAGAGAAAGAGAGAGGGGGGTGGCGGGGATTTAGGGAAAAGGATGAAGGTGAAGGGGAAGAAAACAGGGTTGCAGTGATATATTTGTCTGTTGCATTCAGACCATCTGTGCATCTGTGTCAATATGCTCACTCTCTCTTTCTCTCTGTCTTTCTCTGTCTCTCTCTCTTTCCCCCTACCTTTCTTTTTCTCTGTACAGACATCCGTGCCCAGGGCCTGAAGAAGGGCATGTTCTTCAACCCTGACCCCTATCTGAAGATGTCAATCCAGCCAGGCAAGCGAGGCAACTTCCCCACCTTCACACACCACGGTCAAGAGAGGAGAGCCTCCATCATCACCAACACCACCAACCCTGTGTGGCATGGAGAGGTCAGCACACACTCACACACACTTATACACACCCACACCCCCTTCACACACACACACTTTTTCTCTCTCTCTCTCTCTCTCTCTCTCTCTAACTGCTCTAACATTTATGCACTCTTATCACACTTACATACATGCGTATGTGTGTTAGACACATACACACACAGACTCACACACACTTTCACTCACGCTCAAGCTCACACCCACATTATGATTAGTGCACTGCAGTGAATGTTCACATACATAAGATGTCAAAATAAGATCCCAATATATATTAATGCAGTTATACGCTAAAATTTCACTCATTACAGATGAATATAAGCACATTTTCTCTTTTCTGCGCATCACTTCTTTCTCTCTTTTTCTCTCTTTTTCTTTCTCTCTCTCTCTCTGTCTCTCTCTCTGTCTCTCTCTCTTTCTCTCTCTCTCTCTCTCTCTCTCTCTCTCTCTCTCTCTCTCTCTCTCCCTCTCTCATCTTGGATCTCGGTGTCACAGAAGTACACATTTGTGGCTCTTGTGACGGATGTCTTGGAAATCGAGGTCAAGGACAAGTTTGCCAAAAGTCGCCCAATCATCAAGCGCTTTCTGGGTCAGCTGACCATCCCAGTGCAGAGACTCTTGGAGAGACACGCCTCAGGGTAAACACACACACACACACACACACACACATACAAAGCCATGCAGGCATCTGAACATACATAGACTCAGACACACACCACACACACACACACACACACACACACACACACACACACACACAAAGCCATGCAGACATCTGAACATACATAGACTCAGACATACACCCACCACACACACACACACACACACACGCACGCACGCACACACATACACACGCACACACATACACACGCACACACATACACACACACATACACACACACACACACACAAAAGAAAAGAAAGCCTTACAGTAATGAGTAAGATTTCAATTAACGGCTCAGCTGTCACAAATAGCTGCTGTTACTTGTATTTACTCGTCTCCACTAAACCAAAGCGAAGGCATCCCACGAGGCAGCTTTGTATCCCTCGCCAAGCCGGGGCGAGGACGTGAATTCAAATCACACAGCTTAATGAAGCACTGTGGCGCGAGAATGGCTGTCAGGCGTTAGGAAAGGAAGGAAGCAAGCGCTATGACACGTTGTTGTGGATAAATAGGAAGCCCGTTAGCAACAACACACACAACCACACACACCACACACACCACACACACTCCGCCGGCTCCACCAGAGGAGCTGGAGACAGAGACAGAGACAGATACCTGGCGGTGCCTCCTCGCTCCGCTTGCCACACTCGGGAGTGCGAAAGGGGATTTTGAAATAATGTCACTAACTGATGGGAAGCATCCGCTGTGATATCACAACAAGCGTTTATGGAATAAATAAGAGAGTTGTTTTTCGGTGAAAATGTATGCCAGTACAAATTTCGCTGCTTCGTTTGAACCTATCAGGCTGATTTGTTATGTTGTCATGTTTTATTATGAAATATTGGCACATTAGTACTACATTCTCATTCTCCTTCTCAGCCTCTAGTTTTTTCTACTAGATTTTAATGTGTGTGTGTTTGTTTGTGTGTGTGTGTTTGTTTGTGTGTGTGTGTGTGTGTGTGTGTGTGTCTGTGTGTCTGTGTGTCTGCATGTGTATGTGTGTTTGTGTGTATGTGTGTGTGTGTGTTTTCCACAGAGATCAGCCAGTGAGCTACACACTGTGTCGGCGGTTACCCACAGAACACGTCAGCGGGCAGCTTCAGTTCAGAGTGGAGATCACCTCCACAGGACATGAAGGTGAGGGGGGAGGACTTCTGTGTGTGTGTGTGTGTGTGTGTGTGTGTGTGTGTGTGTGTGTGTGTGTATGTCTGTATGTGTGTGTATGCATGTATGTGTGTGTGTGTGTGTGTGTATGTGTGAGAGGGAGAGATTTCTTTCAATTTCATCATTTCCTGTCTTCTTCAATTTCTTTTTTTACTCTCTGTCTTTTTTGTATTCCTTACCCTCCAATGCACAAATAAAAATCCGTCTACCACATGCACATTCACACCTTCACACATGGTAACATTTGTGCATGCATACACAAACAAAATACCTCATGAGTCAACACTCGAAACTGGAAACAAAACCATTTATGGAAATAAATAAATAAGATGATGGGCTAAGACCCGAAAACGATTGTTTCTGTATTTTCTGCACGGCCTGTGTTGTTTTCGGGTTATTCATCCAATACAGATTTATGAAGTCATTCGGCTTCTGCGTGTGTTCTCTGCCGCCTTGGCAATTTTACTGTCTGTTTTAGAGTTACGCTACAGGAAAAAAAACATGGAACATAGGCGCAGATACCACTTCTGCTTTGCTTGAAACACGAACCCTCATCTATCTCCTTAACCCCCCACCCCCCTCCTACCCCCACCCCCCCCACCCCCACCCTGTCCTCCTCAGATGTGATTGGCCCCATACTCGGGGCCTCGTCTATGAACGGGGACCCGGGCAGCCCGTCGGACGACGAGGACGTCCTCCACCCGTCCTCCGCCTCCCGCTACCTGCACGGCCCCTCCCCCACGGGCTCCGAGGGCTCGCTGCACGGCGAGGGCCTCCACAACGGAGACAACAACGGGGGCTACAGGGGGGGCGGAGAGGACGACCGGCTGCGGGAGCTGCGGTCTGGGCTGGGGCCCAACGCTGGTGGCCCCGGCGGGATGGGGGTCCCCGACTTGGCAGAGCTGGGGGCCGCTGGGGGCCACACGCATCGGCAGGTGTCCCTCAACGACTACCTGGACGCCATCGAGGCCCCCAAAGGCCCCGGGGAGAGACCCCTGGGGGCCGCCTCGCCCAGGCTGCGCTCCAGCTTCCCCACGGACACGCGGCTCAACGCCATGCTGCACATCGACTCCGACGAGGACGAGGAGGGCGCCTCAGCGGCACGCAGCGGAGCCGACGCCCCCCAGCCCTCGCCACTGACCAATGGGGGAGCCGCTCCGCCTACATCTACAGCTGCACCCGCCCCTGCACCCACCTCTGCCCCTGCACCTGCACCTGTGGCAGAAGGAAGCACCTCCTCGGAACAGGAGCAAGCACAGGGGGCGAGGAAGAAGACGAAGACGGAGAACAAGGAGGGGGAGACGACAACGGCGATGGGGGTGGAGGGTGCGAATGCTGAAGCAGCAGCAGGAGCAGGAGGAGCAGCGGCACCAGCCTCAGCCTCGGCCTCAGCCTCAGCCTCAGCCTCAGCCTCGACCTCAGCTTCAGCAGCAGACACACCAGCAGGAGCAGCAGCACCAGCAGCAGTACCAGCTGAGACGGGAGAGACCGTAGAGGCGGAGGGAGAGAGCAGCAGCAGAGAGGAGCGAACGCAGGAGAGAGGAGGGGAGGAGGCGACGGGGGCCACTGCCACTAGCGCCTCCCAGGGCCCTCAGCCTGTGGGCCCCACTACACAGGTGAGAGGGGGAATAACTACTTACTTCCCTTGATGTTAAGCCATCAAGAGATACAGACAGATCCACCACTACACAGGTGAATGGGACAATAATAACTGCTTACTTCCCTTGATGTTAAGCCATCAAGATACAGACAGATCCTTTCATACAAAAATACTGGAATGTAGTTTAAATAAAGCAATTTTGGTTTTAACCATATGTACTGAATGGAACATGTACAGTATACAGGCTGCATACTGCCCTTGTTAGACAGTAGTGAATGACAACCTGGTTACCTGTTACTCATGTAGAGGTTTTTATTCACACATCTCTTTACTGCAAAGGCCTCAATGTCTTTGTCATAATACTTGTCTTGATTTAGAACAGTGTTACATTAATGTTTAGCAGAAGTGATCCTGTTATCGGCATAGTGCATATTATCAGTCATTTCTGTT
>CM059275.1:24665284-24670284 GCA_030347295.1 Setipinna tenuifilis | reverse complement strand
GATGAGGTAAATAGTCAAATCACCTGTGTTGAGAGTACAGGCAGAGGAAATACATGGCAGGACTTTTACTTTCTCAATCCGGTTTGTCCGCCTCTGATCCACAGAGACTTTAATTCACCCAACCTTTTAAGGTAGCTCCTTTGATATCTACCTGGTCTATACCTGTTCTTTTCAGACTATATTTAGACTTAATAACCTAGAAAGGAAAGCATATAATAAACTATAATAACTTATAATAATGTAATTACCCAATTCTTTGATGTTAACATTTGTTTTGTGTCGTTTTGTTTTGTTTTGATGGACATGTTCTCTCCCCAAGCCTTTCTTTGTGGACCACAACTGCCGCTCGACCACCTTCATCGACCCGCGGCTCCCCCTGCAGAGTGCCCGCCCCAGCAGCCTATTGGCCCACCGTCAGCACCTGAGCCGCCAGCGCAGCCACAGCGCCGGGGAGGTGAGCACCCGACGCCTGGTGAGCCCCGCCTCTCTGCTTAAACACAGCCACGTCAGCCAATCGGCAAACAGCTCTCTGCTTCCCACAACCAATCAACAAACAACCCCTCCGCTTCCCACGGCTAAGTCAGCCAATCGACAAACAACCCTTCACCTCCCACAGCCAAGTCAACCAGTCGTCAAATGACCCTCCCCTTCCCGCAGCCAAATCAGCCAATCAGCATATGGTTGGACACAGAAGTTGGCAATGGTTTCAACATTAGTTGGAACACCCTTCAGTTACCCATATTAAGAAGTGTTTTTCAGTGTATATCACAATTTTGTAGACGTTTAGGGCCAGATGTAGGCTAGTTTTTGAGCAAAACATTCAAGAGATGTAGAGATAACGAGTGAAGAAAAAATGCTAAACACTGGCATCTCGCCTGACAAGTATCACAACATGTAACAACACCAGTTGACTAGATACCTCCTTCCTGCTAACAGCTGCAATTATGCCACTGAATAATGCATCGCAACACAGCTCATCCGATGAATAAAATAATCCTCTAATTGAATTCCAAAATGCCTTCTTATGGAAGCGTGTGTATTCTCTGTGGCTCTCGCTAATGCATGCGATGGCCTTCGTTTCTCCCTTTGTGAGTTGTACGTGTGATGGGGGGTTGGTTGTCAGTAAAAGTATTGAAACGCAGAGCACATGCTTGTGAGGCTCTTTCAGATCTGCTGATTAATTCTGGTGGTTTTTTGTGCTCTTTTCCCCCTGGAGGATTTTTCTTTTCTTTTTTTTCTCCTTCATGGTGAGTGTGTGTGCGAAACGCACATCGCGCCTGTGCTGTGCACCGCCCTCCTAATCTCCAAATCCCCCCCGAAAGTCTTCCTGGAGAGGGAATGCTAATGTGCGAGCAGTTATTTAAAACAGAAAACAGACTCCCTCCCTTCCTCCCTCCCTCCCTCCCCTCCTCCCTCATTTACACCCTCCCTCTCTCTCTTTCTCTGTCTCTTTCTCTCTCTCTATCTGGTAACTTTCCACTAGACTCAAACACAGTTTAGGTGGCCTTGTAGAAATGTTTAACGATGGTCCGTTTTTTAAATTGCTAATGTCTCGTTATGTAAGCGATCACTTATTCACACTCCACGCGCTTTTTGAGGATTCTGGGCCCACATAATGATGTGTAAATGGAATGAGTTATCATCCGCGGCGCATTCACAGCTGTTTATAAATGCGTAGTTAATTTGCCTTTTAACTGGTCACGCTTGGCGTGTGTTGAGCAATTACTGTCAAAGCAATTATGGCAGAGAAAAATCGCAAATGCATTCTGAACCACAAAGAAATGGCCTACATTGTCCCCCCCCCCGTCAAAGCAGTCAGAGAGGCTTTCTGGCACCTTTAACCATCACGTGAAATGCTGCCACGGTGGAAATACATTCGTTTCTCAGCTATGTTTTTTTTTTTTTTTTTTTCATTTTAAGGTTTGTATGTCAAATCAGAATCACAGTCAGGATAGGTGAATCCGTGTGTGTTTTTCTGTCTTTAAAATTCTGTTATCCGTGTGTGTGTGCGGTCTTTCTTTGTTTGTGTGTGTGTGTACGTGTGTGTACGTGTGTGTACGTGTGTGTGTGTGTGTGTGTGTGTGTGTGTGTGTGTGTGTGTGTGTGTGTGTGTGTGTGTGTGTGACAGGTGGGAGATGACCCGCGGCATGCTGGGCCCCCGGTTCTGCCTCGGCCCTCCAACACCTTCAACAACCGCAACCAGTGCCAGGACGTGGTCCCCACAGGTATGCCTGCAGACGCCATCTTACCTACTGGTGGCCATGTTTTTAACGCCACTGAAATGGTGAAACCCCTAGTGAAGTAAAAGCTGGATTTGACTAGGTAATGTAAAATATCAAACCAAAGTGCCTGAAAAGATGCAAAAAAAACCTAGTCAGTGTTGTGAATATATTGAATATACTGTATGAATATACTGAATATACTGTACCAACCACACTCTCATGATGTACATCAATGCATTGACTGTGCCTCAGTGCTTTGAGAAGGCATCTCTACAGCATCAGAAAACAGAAATTTCTGTCACTATTTTCACCACATTGAGACCTAATTTTTCCTTTGTCTTTGGAATGGGGAAGTTAGATACAATAAGATTTTGGGTAACACTAAACCCAAGCGCTAACCCTAATCTATGCCAGTCATTGTTTTAACAGATGGTTCGCTAATAGTTTCAGCATCTCTACATCTCTAGTCTCTTAAACTATCTGTAGAACTGTTCAAGAAAAGTAAAGTGTGTCCTGATTTTGACTTTACTTGCTCTTGGAGGAATGGAGGAAAACACTTTGTTGAGAATTTCAACTTTATCTGTCTATATTAGGTCACATTGATATTCCAGTGTGTACCACTTACAACTTGAAATTTCCATTTGTCCTTGAGTCTGTCTCTCTCTTTTTTTTTACTGTACTGTTTTCATTTTTGTTGTACGTGTATTACAGCTTTTGGCAGTTTCTGTGGGTGGAGGCTCTTATAGTTAATGCAGCAAACTGCAAACGAGTAACCCCCTCACAGAGATGATCGTTATTCATCGCAACATCAACTTAATATCAGCTAAGAGCAGTCCTTCCGGTGGGGTGGGGGAGTGCAGGGGTTTTCATTTTGCAGATGACTCCCATCCCATAAATATAAAGAGAGAGAAAAAAAATGTCTTGGCAGATATGAATCATTTTAGGGGAAAAAAAAGCTCAATAGCACATCAGAAGCTTCACATGGAAGATGATTAAAAGAAGTCTCACTAACACTTCTCTCTCTTTCTTTTTTTTCTCACTCTCTGTTACACCTCTGTTCCTCTCATTTTTCATCTCTCTTTCACACACCCCCATCCCCCATCTTCTTCTTCTCTCGCCCCCTCCCCATTCGCTTCTCACACTTCAGCCTACAACGACAAGATTGTGGCGTTTCTACGGCAACCCAACGTCTTCGACATCCTGCAAGAGAGACAGCCAGAGCTTATCAGAAATCATTCGCTCAGGTGGGGGGAGGGCCTAAACACAGCTCCCTGTCATCCAAAAGGACATATCAGTACAACCACATAGTGATACACACATCGCTAAAATAATACATGATTTTACATTTTTTTTTATTTTTGACACATTTACGTAAGCAGTAGCTAACAGGCATATGACAGTCTGACACTGTATTTACATAAAAAAAATGTTACTGGCATTTCATCACTGTCACATAACTACAGACATCATTTATATAGTCTCTAATCCCACTGCTTACTTCAGTCAGTATAATCGGAGTCCCATCTGTTAACTGTACGGATGCTCCGTCTTGCAGGCATCCTAATGAAAAGTCATGCAGTAGTTGACATGTAGGCAGAAGTAATGGCGGCAGTGCTGCCTCAACATTGACTTGACTTGACAGAGGATGATGGATTTGGATTTGAGAGAATTTGCCACAACCAGTCTGATGATGGTTTTTTTGTGTGTGTGTGTGTGTGTGTGTGTGTGTGTGTGTGTGTGTGTGTGTGTGTGTGTGTGTGTGTGTGTGTGTGTGTGTGTGTGTTTGTATGTGTGTTTGTATGTGTGTGTTTGTATATGTGTGTGTGTTGTGTGTGTATGTGTGTGTGTGTGTATTTGTATATGTGTGTGTGTGTGTGTGTGTATTTGTAAATGTGTGTGTGTGTGTGTGTGTGTGTCTGTGTATGCGTGCCATCAACAGGGAGAAAGTGCAGTTTATCCGTAATGAAGGAGCGTCTGGGCTGGCTCGCCTCTCCAGTGATGCTGACCTGGTCATTCTGCTAAGGTCCGTTTGTGTGTGTGTGTGTGTGTATGTGTGTATGTGTGTATGTGTGTGTGTGTGTGTGTGTGTGTGTGTGTGTGTGTGTAGGTGTGCCTCAGAGGGAGAGAGATAGGCTATGGTTATGCACAGTTGAAGTGTTTGTGTTTCAGAGTGTTTCAGCATCTGTTTGTCCTTGATGAAATCTCTAGCCAGCCCTAGGTTAGATTTTTATCATTCTGTGTATTCCCCTCTTTTTGAGGTCTTTTTAGAATACAGATCCCCCCCTTTTTTCTCCCTCTTGTCTCCCCCCCCCCCCCCCCCCCCCACAGTCTGTTTGAAGAGGAAGTGATGTCGTACGTGCCGCCCCATGCCTTACTGCACCCCAGCTACTGCCAATCACCACGTGGCTCGCCGGTGTCCTCCCCCCAAAACTCCCCAGGTGAGACAAGCAGACAGACGCACCCTTTCTCGCATTCTTAAAGAGATCTGCCAGACCAAAGCGTGACAAGACGAAGAAAGCTTGTGCCCACTGTCACGAACTTGGTACTGAAGAGTCACAAGTGGTGTCACTCAAGTAGAAGGACATTTTTCAGTGATGCAGGGGGGGGGGGGGGGTGGCAGTGCCACATTGAATCTGACTGCAGCTGAGGACAAAGCAGCTTCTCCAGACTTACGGGGACAGTTCTAAAGATGTTTTTTCACGATTCAAACCCTTTTTTGGCAAATTAAACTTCAGCACCTCTGAGATAAATGTGATAGCGTGAAAGAGAGCCAGAAAA
>CM059275.1:24652784-24662784 GCA_030347295.1 Setipinna tenuifilis | reverse complement strand
CACATACTCTCACATGCAGCTAAGACCTGTAAAATCTGGTCTGGTCTGGATCTGGTCACCAAAAAAAAAAACATTAGATGACACTTCCTTTTTTAATATTTACACACACACACACACACACACACACACACACACACACAAACACACACACACACACACACACACACACACACACACATACACACACACACAAATACACACACACATGCGTGCACACACACACACCAAAATTCAGGCAGATGCTGACCATTGACCATTCCGTCAATCCATCCCTTGTCTACTAAGGCTAATCATACGCAGAGACCATCTCTTGGAGGACGCCTTCAACCAGATCATGTGCTACTCCCGTAAAGATCTGCAGAGAAGCAAGCTCTATGTCAGCTTCGTTGGAGAGGAGGGGTAAGCAGCACACTGTTCCTCCGTCCTTAATTCCCTCGCTGCCTGCCAGAACACTGTACCCTGGCAGTGTGCTTCACAGATCTTGGCACAGGTCTTTGCGGCTGCTGTTTCTTGCTGTTTCTCGTAGTTTTTTTGCTTGTTTTTTGTAGTCATGCTCAGCCGTGGGTGTGTATTGAATTCCGAGTGCTTGTTCAAATTGGGCACATATTGAAAACATCATAGTTTTTGTCAAGGATTTTTGCAGTTTCGCTTTTTTCGCCAACAGAATTTGTGTCAATCTTGTCAGGTTTTATCTGTGTTGGGTGGTGATGTTAGAGTCTCTTGAGCTGTCTGGCGTCTTTGTAAGATCACATAACAAAAGACAAGTCGCACCGCCATTGTGTTTTGTTCCGCAAAAAACAAGCCTGACAACGCTGACAAGTCCTTGAAAATCTGTCTATTTATCTGTTTGTTTGTTTTTTTTGGGTTGATTGAGTGCAGGCTGGATTACAGTGGCCCCTCGAGAGAGTTCTTTTTCCTGGTGTCGCGAGAGCTGTTTAATCCGTACTACGGGCTGTTCGAGTACTCGGCCAACGACACCTACACCGTACAGATCAGCCCCATGTCCGCCTTTGTGGATAACCATCACGAATGGTGAGGAGGAACGCTGCCATTGATGTGTTCTCTACTGCCGCTTACTTTCATAATTAGTTTTCAAAGCTTTAAGAGGAGATTTGTCATTTGTCATTTTAGCTGCTGTGTTGTAAGCAGCTGTGTTCTGTTAATTAGTGTTGACCTGACTTAGCATCTGCAAAACAAACATTTCAAGATTCATTTGTTGTGTTACAGATTCTTTGTTGCCAAATATAGAATCTCTTTGTCTTGTAATGGCAGCCTTGATGCTCCAAATCTACTCCCAAGTCTTATTTCCTGAACAGTTTTGAAGTTCAGTGTCTGTGTAGACAGTCTGATGTGGCTGATCCTGGTTTCTGTGGTCTGCCGTCAGGTTCCGGTTTAGCGGCCGCATCCTGGGCCTGGCGCTGATCCATCAGTACCTGCTGGACGCCTTCTTCACGCGACCATTCTACAAGGGTCTCCTGCGCATGTAAGATCACACTGACGAGCTTGGATACACCCCCTTAATGATACACACTCACAGTCAGCTCAGCCACCTCTCTGAAACATGTCTGTGAAGATTCTCATTCATCCAGGTCATGGTAGTCAAAGGAGCTAAATTGTAAGCAGTGTGTGCGTGTGTGTTTGTATGTGTGTGTGTGTGTGTAGACCACCATGTGGCCTTCTAAGCAAACGGACTTCAGAAGTCGAGATGCTTACAACTTAGCCTCTTGACCACTGTAAAACACACACAATCCCAGTCACCTTACTCATACCCCACTGATGATCCTTTAACAAACACACACACACACACACACACACACACACACACACGCACACACACGCACACACAGGGTCCTTAAAGACACACACTTGCAGTCAGCTCAGTCACCTCTGTGAAACATCACAGTCCCAGTCACCTTACTTAGATGAATGTAGGAAGTGGAAAAAAGACTAATGATGTGGATCGGCTGAAAGACTCACATCAGCTGACTAAAATGGTTTTTCTGTTTTCCTCCATCTTTGTCTCCTCCTTGGGCTCTGTTTTATTGGCTGCTATATGTCATTTCCTCTACTCTATTCTCTCCTTGTCCCCTCTCCTCTCCTCTCCTCTCCTCCTCTACTCCTCTTCCATTCCCTACACTGCTATTGCCGTTTCGTTTAACTCATCTCTTCTGTGCCGCCCTGTCTCATTTTTTAATTTCCTCTTGTCTCATTCTTCCTCTCCTCCCCTATCATTTACTCTCCTAACCTCTCCTCCTCTCATCTTCTATCTTCTCTTCTTGTCTCGTCTCCTCTCCTACCCTATCCTACCCTATTATATTCTCTCACCTCCTCTCCTCTCCTCTCCTCCCTTATCCTTTCCTACCCTCTCATCTCACCTCCTCTCACCTCCTCTCCTCTCCCCCCTATCCTATCCTCGCTTCTCTTCCTCTCATTTTTCATCTTCTCTTCTCTTCTCTTCTCTTCTCTTCTCTTCTCTTCTCTTCTCTTCTCTTCTCTTCTCTTCTCTTCTCTTCTCTTCTCTTCTCTTCTCTTCTCTTCTCTTCTGTCCTCCTGCCATGTGGTCTCTGAAGTCCTTGTGATTTGAGTGATCTGGAGTATCTGGATGAAGAGTTCCACCAGAGTCTGCAGTGGATGAAGGATAATGACATCGAGGATATTCTAGATCTTACCTTCACTGTCAACGAGGAAGTGTTTGGCCAGGTATGCAAGGGGGGTTTTCAAGGACATGCTTGCATAGGTTTGACTGTGCGGACGTGTCTGGAAAATCCTTGTAATCCTTGTGCGGGTATTCAAATCATGGAGCTTTGGGAGAAGGAGGGCTTCGGGGAAAAGTGGGGATGTGATTGAAAAGTTTTTGAAAGGATGGCGCCCTGAAAGAAAAAAAAAATCAGCGCGTCTGCGAGAGGACTATCTGATTCAAAAGTGTTTTCAGTGAGCCGAATATCATATATCGTAAAAGTATGTGTGTGTGTGTGTGTGCGTGTGTGTGTGTGCGTGCGTGTGCGTATGTGTGTGTGTGTGTGTGTGTGTGTGAACATGTGTGTGTGTGTAGATCACTGAGCGTGAGCTGAAGCCGGGCGGCGCGAACATCCCCGTGTGTGAGAAGAATAAGAAGGAGTACATCGAGCGCATGGTGAAGTGGCGCATCGAGAGGGGGGTGGTGCAGCAGACGGAGAGCCTGGTGCGCGGCTTCTACGAGGTACGGACACGTCCACACAGGACACACCAGCACAAGACACATTAGCACAAGACACATTAGCACAAGACCACATTAGCACAAGACACATTAGCACAAGAGGCAACGTTCCAGGCTAAACTATGAAGCCGGAAATTAAAAGTTCTAAAGGTGCAATACCTCTTTCACCCTTTGGGCGCTGGCTGCAGAAGCGAACAACTCCCCATAGGCTCCCATGCTAAAAAGTCAATTTTCACAGCAAAAATAAACATATTGACAGCCTGGTTCAGAACACGGTTGTGGTATTTTTCGGTACTTTTTGGGTCCATGATAACTCTGAGTTGGGTGAATTTTTTTTAGAATTCATTATTTTAATTCCCAGATAACATTGACGTCAATTGAATGAACTGCCAAAATGGCTACGCTTAGAACCTTCATACTAAACCTCATTTTGGCTGTAGGAAAGTCTATGCGTGACGTCAAAGAGGGTTTGTCCAGTTATCTTATACAATCTATGCATTAGCACAGGAGACATTGACACAACATTGACACAATGAAGAATCTGGCCATAGATCTCCACGGTTTCCCCCAGAAAGCTGGACATAACTCAGCTGGACATGACAGAAAAGTGCTGTTCTTTGTTGATTACACTGAAGGATACTATGAAACCACATAGGACGGACATAGTCTGTAGTGCCTGACTAAGTCATATAAATAGGATCCTTGTATATAGCGGCAGCATACATACACACACACTCACGCTGCAAGGTGTATCAGAAGGGTGAGGGGGCAACCAATAATGATGTAATGATAGGTAGGATAGGCAGGTCACATTGACACAGGACACATTGACACAGCACATATTTACACAGCACACATCAGCACAGGCTGAGAACTATTTGACCTGTCTAGCAAGAAGGTAGTATCATCTCTTTATCAAAAACCAACTGATTTCTTTATTCACACATATAGCTGATGTAACGGATGCCAGCTAGCATAGCTTCACGTAAGAAAGCTAGTAAACCTCCCTCCCGACACTTCAAGGGGGATACAGCACTGACTTGGCTAATGACGAGAAGCATTCTTCTGAAAAATTCTTAAGTGAGAAAAATAAGAAGTTTGTAAGAAATGGCATTGTGCTTACGAAAATGTTAGGGAATTCAACTTAAGATCATTGTTAAGAACTTCTTTTTTTCTTAAGAATCCTCTTAAGTTTTATCATAAGAAATCGTTTGGTGAATCCAGCCCTAAGGGACTTTTAAGCTCTCTTGTTAGCGTGTCTTCCTCCCGGTCCGGAGTTGTTGTGGGGTTACAGGTTTGAGCCTGGGGCTGGATTGTGCAGAATGACCTTGGCTACACCCATCTCTTTGTTCTCCAGAGAATGTCTGCTTTTCATTTCATATGTATGACAGCAATTTGTGCTCCATGGGGGATATGGGTATGGACTTCCATTTGCTGGGAAGGTCCCTATTGATTGGCTTCCTGTCAGGTTAAAACTGACTGCTGTTATAACATTATAACATTTCGCTTGCTTTTGCTAGCAGTAAAATAAATGAAATTTAAAAAAGGCAAAATACCACAAAATCGTAATTGCCAGTAACTATCATGTTTTGTAATACACACTAGTGACTTGCCCATCAGTAGCCATTCCAGTTCATGGGTACATAGATCTGGTATATACATGTAGCACTGTGATGGCAGGGGTGGGGGTGAAGATGTTGATTTGGTATATATACATGTAGCATTGTAATGGCAGAGGTGGGGGTGGACATGTTGTTTCTCTGGATGGGTAGCAAGGGACTGAATTGGAACAAGGCTTATCAATGACGTGTGGACAGATCAGGTAGCCTTGACAACTGGACCCTTAAATATCCACCTGGATATAGCCTGACAGGAGAACTGCATCCGCAAGAGATGTTGCTTTTGCACTGATGATGAAACTTGTCATGCATATGTATTTATGTAGTGCACATGAATATGTATCTCTCACACCTTTTGACTCTGTGTGTGTGTGTGTGTGTGGGTCTGTGTCTGGATATGTGTGTTTGTGTATGTATATTTGTGTGTGTGTATATCTGTGTGTGTGTCTGTGTGTGTGTGTGTGTGTGTGTGTGTGTGTGTGGGTCTGTGTCTGGGTGTGTGTGTTTGTGTGTGTATGTATATTTGTGTGTGTGTGTGTTTGTGTGTATGTGTGTGTGTGTGCTCAGGTTGTAGATGCGCGACTGGTTTCAGTGTTTGACGCCCGGGAGCTGGAGCTGGTGATTGCTGGCACAGCAGAGATTGATCTGGGAGACTGGAGAAATAACACAGAGTACAGAGGAGGTATGAAGTGTGTGTGTGTGTGCGTGCGTGTGCGTGTGTGTGTAGGTGTGTATGTGAGTACCTGTTTTTGTGGATGTGTATGGAGGAGGAGGGATTATAGGGGAAAGAAATAGTGCGACATGGAGAAAGAATGTGTGTGTGTGTGTGTGTGTGTGTGTGTGTGTGTGTGTGTGTGTGTGTGTGTGTGTGTGTGTGTGTGAAAGACCTCTGTATATGTATGCACAGCAGAGGAGGGAAAAGTATGAAAAAGAGGGGAGCCTCATGCTCTCCGGAGCTTTGGATTTGTGACTAAAGCTTCCCGCCTGTCTCTGTCTCTCTCTCTCTCCCTCTCTCTCTTCTCTCTCTTCTCTCTCTCTCTCTGTCTCTTTCTCTCTCCCTCCCTCTCTCTCTGTCTCTCTCTCTCCCTTCCTCTTTTCTCTCCCTTCCTCTCTTCTCTCTCTCTCGCTCTCTTTCTTTCCCTTCCTCTCTTCTCTCTCCCTCTCTATCTTTCTCTCCCTTCCTCTCTTCTCTCTTCTTTCTCTCTCTTTCTCTCCCTCCCTCGCACTCCCCCGTGTCATCCGCCGCAGGTTACCATGACAACCACATAGTGATCCGCTGGTTCTGGGCCGCCGTCGAGAGATTCAACAACGAGCAGAGACTCCGACTACTGCAGGTACTGGTGCAAACACACACTCACACTGACTCACACATACCCATACACTCTTACACACACACACACACACACACACATACGCGTGCACACATAGGCACATTTGTACAAACACACACACTTACACCTACACACATGCTCGCACACACACACACACAGGTACATAAGTAACACATACTCACACACCTACACACACACACACACATACACACACACACATACACACGCACACATACACACACACACATAGGCACATTTGTACAAACACACACACTTACACCTACACACACGCTCGCACACACACACACATAGGTACATAACTACACACACACTCACACACCTACACACATGCACGCACACGCACACGCACGCACTCACAGGCACACACACACAACAGCCGAATGAGACACGAGGCACCAAGTCCCTGCAATGGGGAATCAATTTAGGCGAGTGGCAGTTCACAAAATGGGCTCATTACAGCCGCTCCCGCCACTGGTCACGGACTAATTTGGGCCCCTAATGGACACAGACATCAGCCAAATGACTTTGCCCAGCCTCGCCAAGCCTCGCCCCGCTCCTGGACATCCACCATACAGTAATTTTATTAGGCGACGCCAACATAATCCTGCTGCCGTGTGTGGCTTTAAAGAACAAAAAAAAAAAAGAAAAAATCCAGACATTCCCGAAGGGGTTTTCAGCCAGCCAGTAGTAGTAGTCCGTGCTCCTACTGAACTGCAGGGCAGAGAGAGAGAGAGAGAGAGAAAGAGAAGGACAGAGAGTGACAGAGAGAGAGAAAGAGAGAGAGAGAGAGAGAGAAAGAGAGGGACAGAGAGAGAAAGAGAGAGAGAGAGTGAGGGACAGAGAGTGACACAGAGAGAGAGAAAGAGAGAGAGAGAGAGTGAGAGAGACAGAGAGAGAGAGAAAGTGAGAGAGACAGAGAGTTCCCGACACGCAGAGGTGTGGAGACAAAGAAGGACCCTGATGAGTCCAGAACTCATTATAATCTGACAAAGTGCCAGTGCCAATGCAGTTGTCATCCTTAACGAGGAGGCAGGTATGGCTAGGAGGGAAGGAGCAAGGGAAGAAGGGAAGAAGGGAAGAAGGGAAGGGAACTGCAGAAGGTGTCTTAAAAAAGTGTGGACTGGGATAGGAGTTCCATTATGCAAACGATCTACTCCTTTGTTTGTTTAGCTTCGTGCATTCTGTCTTTCTTTTTTTTTAAGGCTCATTTGTTATCGTCTAAAAGCACGTCAGTCTTAATCTGCTAGACGTGCAGTAAATGCATCTGTGTTATCGTCGAGGACCATGAGACGGATATAAGGGCCCCCCTATGGCCCCCTTAACGCGTTTTCATCCTCGACATTTATAATCAAATGCATGGGGCGAATGCACGCATTTTGAAAACATGTCAGAATCTGTCAATGAAACAATCAATCAAACAGCCAACCAGTCAATCAATCAATCAATCTTTTATTCAGTCCTACTCCATCAGTCTTTGGTTCTCGCGGAAGAGGAATGGATTACATGTCCCAGCCATCTCTTTTAGTTGCTGTCAGATGTTCAGCATTGTTGGCTAAAGGATTGATGTGATGCTCTGTTTGATGGCTGACTCTGTGTGTGTGTGTGTGTGTGTGTGTGTGTGTGTGTGTGTGTGTGTGTGTGTCTCACTCTCTCTCTGTCTTTCTCACCTCTGTGTGTGTATGTGTGTGTGTGTGTGTGTGTGTATGTGTGTGTGTGTATGTGTGTGTGTGTGTATGTGTGTGCTTCCTTGTGTGTCAATCTGTGTTGTGTCTGCGTGTGTCTGTCTTTCTCTCTTTCTCTGTCACCTGTGTGTGTGTGTGTGCGTGTGTGTGTGTGTGTGTGTGTGTGCGTGTGTGTGCGTGTGTGTTTGTATGTGTGATGTTGTTTGTCTCTCCTGTCAGTTTGTGACGGGCACCTCCAGCATCCCCTATGAAGGCTTTGCTTCGCTCAGGGGCAGCAACGGCCCGCGGCGCTTCTGTGTGGAGAAGTGGGGCAAGATCACCTCCCTGCCCAGGTAGTACTGTACTCTCACTCACTCTATCTATCTATCTATCTATCTATCTATCTATCTATCTGTCTGTCTGTCTGTCTGTCTGTCTGTCTTTCTCTCTGTTTTTCTCTCTGTCTTTCTGTATGTACTCTCTATCTACTCTCTTTCTCTGTCTTAATCTCTTTCTCTATCTCTGTCTTTCTCTCTTTCTCTATCTCTGTCTTTCTCTCTTACTCCATCTCTGCCTTGCTCTCTCTGTCTCTCTATCTACTCTCTGTCTACTCTCTTTCTCTGTCTTTCTCTCTCTCTCCCTCCCCCCCCCCTCTCTCTCTCATACACTCATACACACAAACACATTTTCTCTGGCAAACACAGGGTCTGATATTATAAAGTGATGAAGTGATTGAGTGGCTGCACAGTTTGAATACACAGAATTTTTGTTGCTCATTTGCTACACATCCACACAGACTTATACTAAACTCTGCTGTTCTGTGTAGATAGAAGTGGCCTTCCCTTTACACACAGTCCTACATTACACTGTAGGTGTAACATTACAGTCTGTGTCTCTGTGCTTCTGTGGTCATGTGTGTGTTCTGTGTTTGTTTACACATACATTGTCTTGTGTCCTGTGTGTGTGTGTGTGTGCGCGTGTGTGTGTTTGTGTGCAGAGCGCACACCTGTTTCAACCGGCTGGACCTGCCCCCGTACCCCTCATTCTCCATGCTGTACGAGAAGATGCTGACGGCCGTGGAGGAGACCAGCACCTTCGGTCTTGAGTGACCTTTGACCTTTTGACTTTGTGGCCAACAAGCCAACCAAAAAAGCCTGGTGCTCCAGGTGGCTTCACAAGCTCCTCGACCCAACCCCACTCCTCTCTCTCTCTCTCTCTCTCTCTCTCTCGCACTCTCTCTCTCTCTCTCTCTCACTCTCTCACTCTCCCTCCCCCTCACCTCTCGGAAGGTCTAACACTGACTGAAAGGACTCCATAGTGGCCTGTTCTTTGATCCACTGTTGGATTACGAAGGCAGGTGGAGCACCTACTGACACAAGCCAGTCACGCCGTCAGGTAACACGGCACCGACCGCTCACATCCTCACCGTAGAGAAGTTTACGATCACAAGACACTCACACACACACACACACACACACACACACACACACACACACACACACACACACACACACACACACACGCACATACACACACCTACACACACACTCACACACAGGCACCCACACTCCCACACATGTGTCCCACACATTTCCCCCTTTTCTCCAATCTTGTGCCTGGAGGGGAATGAAATGCGAGATGCGATTTCCCTAAACAAGGAGATTCTGGACCTGAGTGTTTTCAGAACGTCAAAAAAAGGGGGGTGGGGGTAACACCCTCCCGCTATGCTGGACATGCGATGGGAACTGAGAATAGATCCATCGCACTCAACGAAGGACAGATGTGGTGCAATGCCTTGTTTTTGTAATGACACAAAGGAACAGGCAGGAGGGAACATGGCGAACCACACCACAGGAGGAATTAAGCCAGCGATTGGCGAAATGAAGGAAGAGACTCTGCATTCAGTCGGGGACAACGTGATCTCCCGTTTCTGGAAAGCTTGTAAAAAAAAAAGCTGAAGTTGTGCACCAAGCGAAGATTTGTGTGTGAAATTCTCACACAAAAAGACTTGGAAGGAGCTCTTCTTGTCTTTCTATATGAACCCAAAAACTCTTTTTTTTTGTACCAAAACACAGCGGCATCATCATGTGAATGTACAGCGTGATATTGTGTCACTTGATAACAGCTTTCTTGTAGTGGCTTTTGCTTACATGGGGAAAAAAAAGAAGACGA
>CM059275.1:24627784-24640284 GCA_030347295.1 Setipinna tenuifilis | reverse complement strand
GTGTGTTTGTGTTTATATAAGTGACCGTGTTATGAACGCTTGAACTGCCAGAATACATTCTGAAGGCACAAGGTTACACTGTTGTGTGTATGCACGTCTGTGTGTGATTGTAATTTGTGTTTGTGGGTGCGGGTTTGTGAATCTGTGTGTGTGTGGTTTGTGAATGTGTGTGTTCGTATGCTTTTGTGTGCGTAGGTGGTTTGTGAATCTGTGTGTTTGTGTGCTTTTGTGTGTGCGTGGTTTTGTAAATGTGTGTGTTTGTATGGGTGTGTCTGTGTGTGTATGGTTTTTGAATGTGTGTGTCTGTATGATTTTGTGTGTGTGCATGTGGGTTTGTGAATGTGTGTGTGTGATATTAATATTGAAGCGTAGAGCAGGTTCAGAGGGCAGAGAGATTATGGGGGCCTGTCGAGGTGAGGAAAGGTGTGTCTGTGTATATTAATGTGTGCAGAGTGCACGCATGTGTGAAAGGTGTGTGTCTTTGTCTGTGTGTATGTCTGTGTGTGTGTATGTCTGTGTGAATGTGTGCGTGCCGCCTGTGTAGATGTGTGTGAGTGCATGTGCGTGCCGTGTATGTACGTGTGTGTGTGTATGTGTTTTTGTGCGTGTGTACGTGCGTACGTGTTTGTGTGTGTGTGTATGTGTGTGTGTACCTGTGTGTGCATGTGTCCTCTGAGTCTGTGAGTGTCTTTCATGTCAGGTCACACACTAGATGAATCAGAACACGAGGTCCCTTTGGAGAGACGCGAACACTCTCTCTTGGTTGTACCAAATGTCTCTGATGCATGAGTGATGGATGAATAAATGTGTGTGTGTGTTGTGTGTGTGTGTGTGTGTGTGTGTGTGTGTGTGTGTTATTTTGTGTGTGTGTGTGTGTGTGTGTGTGTGTGTGTCTGTAATATTAATATTAAAATGTAAAGTAGGTTCAGAGGGCAGGGAGATTACTGACCTTAGTGTATTTAGAGGTGAGAAAGCCAGTGTGAGTTTGTGTGTGTGGGTCTGCAAGCATATAACAAACATTTAAAAAACATACTACATTTACTTTAGAGAAAATGAACATTATTAAATACATGGCATTAAGGTTGAAATAATCAGTCCTGTAGCTGTAATATGTATATGTGTTGATGAAATATAATAGAGAAAAGTGAAGTGGCAGACTGTCCATTTGTGT
Organism: Setipinna tenuifilis; assembly: GCA_030347295.1. Classification (NCBI taxonomy): domain Eukaryota; kingdom Metazoa; phylum Chordata; class Actinopteri; order Clupeiformes; family Engraulidae; genus Setipinna; species Setipinna tenuifilis. The sequence continues at coordinate 24,639,113 of CM059275.1, read as the reverse complement.
GTGTGTGTGTGTGTGTGTTTAGATGACATGGACTTGTGAAATAGATCTAAAGGCCAAAGAGGTTATACTATTGGTGTGTGTGTTTGTGTGTATGTGTGTGTGTGTGTGTGTGTGTGTGTGTGTGTGTGTGTGTTTATAATATTAAAATTGAATTGTAAAGTAGGTTCAGAGGGCACTGGGATTATAAATCGCTGTGTGTGTGTGTGTGTGTGTGTGTATGTGTGTGCGTGCTGTGCACACGTCTATATCTGTGTGTCTGTATGTGTGTGTACATGTGTGTGTGAAGTGACAGTCTGTTGATCATGCTGAATTATAAAATGGATTCGGGTCAGTAAGGTTGTAGGGCAATGCGCACTGAATGATATATCCATCCTTTCTCCCTCTCCCTCTCCCTCTCTCTCTCTCTATCTCCCTCTCCCTCTCTCCTCTCTCTCTCCCTCTCCCTCTCCCTCTCTCCCTCTCTCTATCTCCCTCTCCCTCTCTCTCTCTCTATCTCCCTCTCCCTCTCTCCTCTCTCTCTCCCTCTCCCTCTCCCTCTCTCTCTCTCTCTCTCTCTCTCTATCTCCCTCTCTCCCTCTCCCTCTCTCTATCTCCCTCTCGCCCGCTCTCTCTAGCTGCAGGCTCTGTTGTTATGTCACTCATCCTCGGTGTGGTGCTTCTCCCCCCTCCCCCATAAGAGAGATTTCCCCAGAGAGATCCTTTGTCTAAAGAGCCAGTGCAGCTCCGTCGGTGCCAAATGTGTGCCATCGCCATAGAAACATTAAATAATCAGCCGACAAGGTGCTTCTGTGACCTCACGTCTTGCTTGGTCAGTTCTGTTGTTCTTTCTGACTGAAGGCGTTGCAGGCTACATCAATTCTTATTTGACCTGCTTCCATTTGAAACAATATTATTTCTCTCTCTCTTTCTCTCTCTCTGGCTCTCTCTCTCTCTCTCTCTCTCTCTCTCTCTCTCTCTCTCTCTCTCTCTCTCTCTCTCTCTACACCCCTTGATGTGTAAAAGAACAAGCTGATTAATGTCCGGTGTCTCTTTTTTTTTCTTGCATGACATTAGTGTCATACAGGAGCTCATAGATTATTTAACGTTTAATTTTACTGTCCAATCAATCGCTGAAGTGATGGCCATTTTAAATGGTATTCTGTGCTCTTGTTGTATCTGCCATTTTGTCTACCTCACATCTGCTCCTCACGTTATGAAAGGGCCCTTCATTTTGTTTGAAATAAAGAAGAAATCTGATAAATAACCAATAGCAATTTTGTCAGGCTTGGATGAAATTCGTGTTCACACACACAGGCAGCTGTGGATAATTTCACACATAATTTAACATTTAATCTCACCAGTAAATAAGCTCTTGCCCCAGGGTTTGTCTGGTGGCCTAATCTTAGCTTTGGGCTTACTGCTGTCTTCATTTTCTGTGTTTCCCAGTTCAAACCATACAAGCTGCTAAGACCCAAAAATATGTAAGAGGGTGTTTGGAAGAAGAGGGCCAAGACTGCGCTCATCTCTCGTGCGGTGTCGGCGTTCACGGCCATCGTATACGGTGGGATAAAACAAACCCTGAAGACGGGAGACCTTTTCCCCCAGCTGTCTAATCACGGAGCGAAAGACATTAACTGTGACAGTGTGCTAGCTGATGAGGGTGCCCGTTTCAATTACTTGCATTAGTTATAGATGAGAAACCGTACGGGAATAAGCCACACACACACACACACACACACGCAGACATTTGCCAAATTAATATAGTGCATGAAGCCATTTTCTTGTACCTAATTGCACCCTAATTATCCATTAGTTATTGAATTACCCTTTTATATGTAAGTCACGGCAAAAGGCTGCATAAATGGCAGATAAGTCATCAACCTGGTAACTAACAGTCCTAATTACCTCACGAAAAACGAATGAGTGAGAAAGCGCGAAGGAAAGCGAAGGAGGGAGGGGAAAGAGGGAAGGAGAGAAGGAGATTTGGGGTATCATAGATATTCATGAGCATCCTCTATTTGTAATTAAGCTCCAAATTGCTATAAGGCACACATTAGCTCTTTCAATAGTGTGGCACTGCACTGTCATTATGCGTGTGTGTGTGTGTGTGTGTGTCTGTGTCTGAGAGAAGTGTGTGTGTGTGTGTGTGTGTGTGTGTGTGTGTGTGTGTGTGTGTGTGTGAGAGAGAGAGAGAGAGAGAGAGAGAGAGAGAGAGAGAGAGAGAGAGAGAGACTGTGTGTGGTGTGTGCAGCCCCTGTGATATACCGCAACCTCTGAATGGTTTCGACAATACAATGACACTAACTGAGGGAGGCAATATGGAAATCGTATTGTTGGGACTTTATTGCCTATTGTTGTATGAAGGATGATATGGTAATGAATTGTAATTTTAATGCACTCCAGGGGTACATGCGGATATGTGTGTGTGTGTGTGAGTGTGTGTGTGTGTGTGTGTGTGTGTGTGTGAGTGTGTGTGTGTGTGGGTGGGTGGGTGTGTGTGTGAGAGTGGGATTGTGTGTGTGTGGGTGGGTGGGTGTGTGTGTGAGAGTGGGATTGTGTGTGTTACAGAAAGGGAGAGAGGGAGAGTCAGATTTGGATAGTTTTTCTTATGTTAATGTTTGTGCCTTGGAAACAGTAAAAAAAAGAAAGAAAGAAAGAATAAAAAAAACACCACACTGCGGCAGAGAAAGATTCTAACCATTTATTACACATAACATTCTTAAATAAAAATGCTTCACTGAACAGTTCTTGCATAGATATATTACAATACCAATTTAAAAAAGAATTATGAAACAAACCAGTAACAAAAATAAATCTTTCTTTTTCCTTAATAAAGAACATTGTCATACTAACATCATATAATACAAATCATATCTTAAAACACTTTGTACAGCCAAAAAAGGAGAACATAAGGAAGTAAGACAGAAAGCGAGAGAGAGAGAGAAAGAGAGAAAGAGAGAGAGAAAGAGTGTTTGTGTGACAGAGAGAGAAGGAGTGTATGTGTGTGTGTGTGAGATAGAGAGAGAGGGAGCGAGCGATAGAGAGAGAGAGAGACAGAGAGAGAGAGAGAGAAAGAGAGCAAGTGTGATATGGGAGCAGACATAAAGCAGGGGCCGTGATGGAGGGATAGGGGCGAAGGTGAGGCGGGTAGACAGAGGGAATGATTCATCCACTGGAAACAGACACCTGGCATCAGCAGGATGGGTTAGCGTGACATCAGCCCCCTCCCCTTTCCCTCCCCTCCCCTCCCCCCCTCCCTCTCTCCCTCCCCTTCCCAAGCACCCCTCTCCCCTACCCCTACCCCCTACCCCCTACCCCTTCCCCACCCCCCAATCCCCATCATCCCCGTAGCCCCCAGCAAGAAGCCTCCAGCATAGACAGTACGGACAGAGACCAAGCGAGTGAGTGACAGAGCGAGCGAGCGAGCGAGCGAGAGAAAGGGATAAAAAGGGGGAGGGGGGGAGAGGGGGAGGGAGAGAGACTAGAGAAAAAGACAAGCAGAAAGCGCTAGCAAAGAAAGATGCGCTAAAAGTTATTAGTAGGTTTTGGCGATATTTGTCATTGTGTGTTACTTGCTGCCATTTGATATTTAGTGGAAAGCATGGTGGCTGTTCGAACAGTCACCTCACACACAAACACACACACACACACACACACACACACACACACACACACACACACGTGTGTTCTTAAGGGCCCATGTCTAGTTGAGTGTAGACTGTGATTCTCCCAAACCATCGTGCTCTTACGCAGCGAGATTTTTGAATGTCAAACAGGGTTGGGGGTGGGATGGGGTGGTGGGCTTAGCGGTGGTTTGGAGGGCAAAAAGCCTGTGGGTGAAAGAGAACAGGCTGAGAGGGCACTGGCCCATTGCTTTCGCTAACCAGTGCAATCCCACAATGCACCAGTGCATGGGCATTCGTCCCAGTGGTCTCAAGCCAAGGACAGGGATGGGAGTGCAGACACAGATGAGGAGGCTTGGCGGCCTCCAGACATCACCCGTAACACACACACACACACACACACACACACAAACACAAACACACAGACAGACACAAAGAGGTGACAACAGACAAGCTCAGAAGGCAAAATCTTTTCAAGATGCAGTGTACCCGACTCAAGGACGAATTAAGTGATCCTTTCAACCCATTTATGTCTTTTTTTTGCATTTTTCTTCCCTTTCAACATCACATCCTGCCCCCCCCCAACCACCTTCACCCTCCCACCCCTCGTCCTCTTTCTTCCTCTGACTGGTTTCTGCTTGACTGGTGCATCTGAATGAGCTAAACACATCAAAAAATGTTCATGATACAGCTGCCTCAATTACCTCTATAGCCTAGCAGTGTACAAAGGTGCCTAATTCAACGCAGTGCAAGAACGTGATAGCAAGCAATGTGTGGTCATTTGCACTTCGATAATTACTTTGTTCGGAACGTTCTTGTTTCTTTGTCCCCGGAGTGCATTTTCTTAAGGACAGCTGCCAAAAAACCATAACAAAGTCACGGTGGGACTAAATAATATCTACTCATTCTTGTTAGCTAGCCTTTTTTTTCTAGATTTTTTTTTCTGGGTTTCGCTGAACCGACAATGCTAATGTTATGAAGGAAGGCGGGCAGACGCTGACTTTTCCAAGGGCAAAGTCAGATGACTTTCTGCCCTGCTTTTCTGTCTCTGTTATGTCTATTCTACTTGAAGATGTCTACAAAAGACTACAAATCTAGTAGTAGGCTGTGTGTGCATGTACATTTGATATCTCCTTCTCTTCATCTGAGGCTGGGTTAGAACAGACATTCAGAATTAGCATTTTTCTTGTCATCGAGAGGTTATAGGCAAGTAAAACTCAACTGTCTGTGCTTACACCAGAACTCTTTCATGGCCCCTCGGATTGATATGGCAGCAGTTAAAGCCACAGACACACTCTCACTCTCTCTCTCCCTCTTACACACACACACACAAAAGCTAATGCCCACAAGGCTCCGGCTTCTACAGGGGATGTTTGTCGATTTTCATTCTTTCTCTCTCTCTGTTATCATATTTTTTTTTCCTCCTGTCGTCGCTAGAGCCCTGGGTTTTCTGGTGACCTTGTGTCTTTGTTATTTTTCATGCCGCTAATGTGGGCAGTGGAGACTCCGAGGGGAAGGAAGTGGACACTTTTGGCCACAGCAGTGAAATTGAGTGTGTCGGGCACTGGCGATACAATCTCGTGGTCAGCATTAAGCGCGGGAGGTGGGGGGGTGGTGGGCGAGGGCGAGAGGGGGGGCCCTTGTGTGGTCTCACTCTGTTCCACTCCATTGGACGACTGACCAGGGCTGACCGCGGCTGGGAGCTCGCCATATCACTTCCTCGTTACCCAGACATCCCTGCTGTCAAAGGGCCCATTCCCATTGGCTGGTGAGGTAGCCAATCAGGTGGCTGGAATGAGGGAACCTGATGGTGGAGGGTGAGGGGGATGGGGAGAGGAGAGGTGTGTGTGTGTGTTTGTGTTTGTGAGAGAGGGTAAGGGGGTTGGCGGTGCAGAGAGGGAGGAGTAGGCTGGTGCATGTTGACAGATGACTGAACAGCAAGAGCTTTTTCTAAAAATATGACAGCATGGTTTGGAGTGCCACATCAAGCATACTTCTCCTTTTTTTCCCCCCCTACCCTCGTTTTTTTTTTTGTCCCCCTCCATTTTTTTTCTCCCAGGCATGAGATGGCGATGGGTCAAACGTAAAAAGCAAACACCATGAACAAATGGACGCCCTGGCAGGGCTGTGCTCACAATTCTAATGTTGTGTCATCATCGTCACATTTGCCTCAGTCATACCCACTTAACACCACTCAGTCTCTATGGCAGGCCAGCATCTCGGGGGGTATATTTCTAGAGAGCAAAAAAGAGTGCCAATTGGCTCTGACTGCCTGACATTTATTTTTGAGCTGTGATTGGTCCATCTGCGTCGTTCAGGGCCTCGATTGGCCCATCTGCAGGACTCTGGCACTTGGGCAGAACTGGCTTTAGGCATCTCTGGAATTCCTCTGTATGATCGCATTCCGAACGCTCTCCAAAAACTGAACCCGGTCCAGTTTTTCAGGCTATATACTGTGCTACCGGTCTTAAAATGGGTCTAAAGTGGTGGCATATTGGACCCTTCTAGGCATTTATGTAAATGCAGGGATACAACAGGACAGAAATTCTTGCTTTTTTTTCTCTTCTTTTTAAGCTCTCATTTGGTGTACATACCCCATTCTTGACCAACACTGCACTGCTCAATTTGGGCAGAAGTCATGCACAGACAAACACACACAGACGGAGACACAAACTCGACAGACAAACGGACAATACATTCACAAACACTTTCTGTTCAAAGTGCCACTGAAACCCCTCTTGATTGTACACGGTCAGGGTAGATAACCATTCCCCGTCACCTCAGAGAAAAAACAAAAAACAAAAACAATAAAGTAAGCAAAAATAAAAAAAAAACACCATGGACTTTCCTCACATACATCGTCAAGCCACTGTCTACTGTACTTGTTGTGTTACAGACTAGAAAAATAAAGACACTGAGAAAGCCACTTCCCATGTGGACATCAGCTATGGTGGAACATGGATGCCATTAGAATGCATTAGAAAGTGTTTAAAACTAAACACTCCAAGAAGTGGAGTCAGGTGTTTTGTCTACACTTCCACATTGGCCTTTTGCAGGCCCAAGACAAAACAGTGACTAAACCAACTGCTGTCTCTGGACATGAGAGGCGTCATTGAAAGCCTGGTCACACAATTGTTGTATGACGCGCTTGTATGACCAGTTTATGATGGGTTGACGGTTTGAGCTGGTCTGTTGTTGTATGGAGCGAGGAAGCTGAAGAATGGAGTCTTCTCCTCAGTTTGTTTTAAGCTAAAAGAGGAGCCCAAGTGACAATGCTGTTTTTGGAAAGTCCAAAGAGACCTTGTTTTTTTTTTTTTTTTTTTTGTTTTTACTTTTTTCTCTTTTCTTTCTAGAGGGGGGTTTGGGGTTTGGGGGTGGCTCCAGTAGTTGCCGAAGTGGTAGTGACCAAAAAAATCAATCAGGATTGGGGATAAGGGGTTAGGGGTTAGGGGTGGGCATTGCAATAGCAAAAAGGGGCCTTCTTCGCATGTTGGCTTTCCATTTTGAAGTTCACAAAATCGTTTTTTTTTCCCGCAGTGTGGATTTTGGCGCGATCGCTGGCTGTGGTGGGCTTTCGCAAAGCTTGTGCATATGGCAAATTTTTCTCTTTTTTTTTTTGTTTCTTCTTCTTCTTCTGTGCACGTCCATTCCACAATGAAGTTCATAAAAGCAGGGGAGAAAAGTTACGCAATTTTTTAGTTAAGACATAGTAGTTCCAAACGAGATTCTTTTTTTTTTTTAATATAATATAAAAGGTCCAAAAAGTGTCGCTGCGCAGCTCTTAAGTGGCTGAGAAGGAGAGGGAGAGAGAGAAAAAAAAGGAGAGAGAGAGAGAGAGAGATCCGCTCTTTACAGGAAGGTGTGTGGAACCCGCTTTTGAGGGCTCATGTCCGTGCAGTAAGCACTAAGCACAAAAAAAAAACATTCTCCCATTTTGGTCTCTGATTTTCAACGACGACATTCCTCGTAGATGAGTCACTGCCACTTGCAAATTAGCAACCGTCCTCGCCGCTGCGGCACAAGCTGGGGAGCAAGTGTCATGGGGAGGGGGGGGGTGACGCATACACCCCCCCGCCCCCTCACCAAGCACGCATGTTTACTCGGGCAGACGATGAAACCAACACGGAACGAACGCGTCCTTCGCTGATAGGTGCAGGCTCTCTCTCTGAACGCCGTTCCCTCGGGCTCCGTTAGTTTAAAATAAGAAGCGAGTGTTACGTGATTAGAACGCACGCCATTGTTGCTTGGCAGTACCTGATCCCATGGCTCAGGCTCGGGTGCTGGAAGGGGGCCACACCGAAGCAACATGGCTTCCATCTGTTGCACCACTCCTCCTCTGAAGAAAGTCTTTGGCCAAAACAAAAAAAGAAAAGAGTGAGAGAGAGAAAAAAAACAAAACAAACCATGACAGCCGTTGGTTGGAGCTGATTGGAGACCACTTCAAAAAGGCCATATTAGCTGATTAGAGATCAGTTTTTTTGTTTCGTGAGCAGTTGATCAGTTAGCAGTTCTTATGTTTTCAGTTATCTTTCAAATTTTTTTGGCATTCAAACCCATAAATCAAAGTTTGTGTTTCAGATTCTGTCCCTGTTTTTTTTTTTTTATCTCTCTCAAGATGAGGCCAGGATCAGTGTTCATTTCATACGTTCCATCACGTTCTCTCTCTCCCTCTTTTTTACAGTCTTTATCTTCCTCTCTCCTCTCATTTGTTTCTTCTTTTCTCTTCACCCTCTCACTCTTTCTCCCGCTCTCCTTTTTTTCCATCCTCAGATGTGCCTCTTCATGTGTAGTGCCAAGTGGTCCGATCGTGAGAAACACCTACAAAGAGAAAAAAAGATAGACAGGTTAGGTTAGAAGAGAGACAGATGGAAAGTGAGACAGGGGAAAAAAGGAGGGGAAAAAAACTGAAGAAAAAAATGGAGAAAAGAGAGTCAACAATCTGCATATTACAAACTCGCTGAAGAGCTCGGGACACGTGCAACATACAGCAGACGGTGACTTTTGATTTTTGCACATGCAAATTTGGCCATGTGTCGAGAGCGAGAGAACACTCCAAAGCTCTGGCGTCGTCGCCATGGAGACCGCCTGTCTGTCAACAGCTACGCTAACGCTATGCTAATGTGTGCATAATTCTAAAGGGGTAAGGAAAGAAAAAGAAAAAAAAAAAGAGTGGAATTGACATTTTTTCCCCCCCTCTTCTCGGTTTAAAGAAGTACAGCTGTGCTGTGAATGGAAATGGATGGCCCCCAAATGGACCCCTCCAAATGAGCGTGTTGACACACAAACATTCGCCTCAGCTGTTTATTAAAAATGACGGGCCGATGAGAGCTGACGAGCTGAAAAAGTGTTTGATCTCCCACCGCTGCGAATTTCAACACCATAAAAGGCAGGAGGGCTTTTTGGAGGAGTGTGCATCGCGGGGCAGTGAGCACAAATCACAGCCCCAGCGCTGAGTGTCTGCAGTGTTATTTCCTTACGATTCTCATACTAGCTGTAGCAGCCATGTGAAAGGAACCGTGCCCTTCGACATCTGCATACAAAACTGCTTTTGGATGGTTCTTTAAGTGACCTTCGTTCACTGGACTTATCTCTTTTTTTTAGGCTTTTACTGTAGCTATGACAAAGTAAGTGCTTTCCTATGCTAGAAATGTCCACACATTCTTTCCAGTTGTGTCTAAACATTGGGAAACTTACCAACAAACAGTTAATCAACCCTCTCTACAACTTTTTAAAATGCACCTTAGGAGCCCCAGATCTCTTTGGCCGGCTAATTGATCTTAAGCTAAACCGGATCTTGTGTTTCACTTAGTTTGAAATTCTAATCTGATATTCTCTCAGCTAAAGGGCCTGGTCATGATTCCCCTTGTTCGTGGTCCCTCGCGCATCATTAGCCGTGAGAGAAACCTGAACCGGAATCAGAGCTTTTACAGTGAAAGGTGTCATGTATTAGGGCCCACACCATATGTCACATGCAAACTGACCAGAGCTTTAAAAAGTGAACACATGGTGGTCTTGGTCATGTGACCCGTTCTTGTCTTACGGTGGCTGCCTGAGCTTAAGAAGCAAGAGTGGTTTGGGTGAGAGGTTTGGGAGTGTGTGTTAGTAGTATTTTGTGCTTGATTTGTGTGTGTGTGTGTGTGTGTGTCTGTAAGTTTGTGTGTATGTGTGTGTGTTGGAGGGGGTGTTTTTTTAGGCCAGATGGCACAGTGAGTCGATGCCAGAGGCTGTCTCACCAGCTGCACCCCCCCCCCCTTTACCCCTCCACGCCCCCCCGGCCCCACCACCCCCCCCACCAACCCCATCCTCGTCACCACCCTCTCTCCTGTCGCTCGGCGGGGGGTCGGCAAGCGTGCACAGCCGAGCAGGCGCGATGCAGGAGGAGCCCCGAGGACACGCCGGCTGCAAACTGTGCGCCGGGGCCGTTACTGTATTTACTGTTCGCCGCACTCGCTCCGCTCCCCATGCTGTTCCCCTCCAGTGGCCAAACTAACCCCCCCCAACACTCCCCGACCCCCCCACCCCCCCCCCACCCCACAGCCCACCCCATCCCTCTGTACTCACATTCTAATGCTAATCCTCCACCCTGCCCAGACCAGACCAGACCCCCTCATCCACCTCCTACCAAACAGCACCCCACCCTCCCTCCCTCCCTGACTGCACAACAATGGTGTCCCAGAGGATGGGGGGAACAGCTTGGATCACAAGGGAAGGGAGGGGCACTTGGTTTGATGTAGACACTCCACGTGCTAATCACCGTGAAGGATTTCTTTTTTGTTGTGGTTGTTGCAGAAGTGTGTGTAAGTGTGTGTGTCTGTGTGTGTGTGTGTGCTGTTGCTTTTCTTTTTTCTGCACGCGTGTGTACATCAAAAGGAGGATGAGTTAAGATTAACTCCGCGACAGACCCTCGTGCCCTTTGGCAGACGCCGCGAGGACCAGGGGTACAGTTAGGAGAGAGGGGGTAAATAAGAGACGAAAGGAGAGAGAGAATCCCCCAAAACACAACCCCCCCCCTACCCCCCTACCCCCTACCCTCTACCCCCTGTCCCATTCCCCCCTTTCTTCCATTCCCCCTTTCCCCATCCTGATTCCCCTAAATGACGTGTGTGTGTGTGTGTGTGTGTGTGTGTGTGTGTGTGTGCCCGCCTGCCTCAGGTGCAGTGGTGACGTGGGGACAAAAGAGGACTCATGCCTCATCGACTTGTGCTGTTCATCTGTCTTTTCTGCTCTACAGTTCACTTCTTCCTTTTTTTTTCTTTTGGGGGGGTACGGGGGTGTCTGTGGGGGGGGGTTGATGAGGAGGGACATCAATCAGAGCCCGGATCCCAGGTGTTCTTCCTTAGCAACTCAGTGAGTGACGAGCGAGGGACAGCTGATACTTCACATCATTAGATTAGCATTAGGGGCTAAAAGGAGACTTAGCGTTAGCATGAGCGCTAAAACTGGGCTCCTGAAACACAGGAAGCATTTCAAAGCTTATTTTAGAATACGTACACACAGCTGTCGCTCGCGGTGCTATTAGTTTTGTGTTGTTTATTTGAAGCCAGTTTACTTGCTTATTTGTTTTTAAAGCTCTGCTTTAGGGCTGATTTCTTTCTTTCCACAGGAGGATTTTAGCGGTGACTACAGAAAATAGCCTCGTTTAAAGCTAAGAGTCAGTCTTTGAAAGTATTTCTAGCCCTTGGTGCCTGGTTAGACAGGAATTTGCTGTGGCACCCAGAGATAGGGAA
>CM059275.1:24617784-24625284 GCA_030347295.1 Setipinna tenuifilis | reverse complement strand
GTTTAAAAAGGATTCTCCCCCAGACTACAATCAGCTATCTGTCAGCTGAGTTGCAATATTATTCGGGAAGTGTGTGTTTGTCTAGGTGTGTGCTCCTGTGCGATTGCACGTGTGTGCATGAGTGTGTGTGTGTGTGTGTGTGTGTGTGAGTAATGGTGTGTGGTGCTTATGTGTGTGTACGTGTATATGTGTGTGTGAGTGTGTGTGTGTGTGTGCATGTGTGTGTGACAAAGTGTATTTTTGTGTGTGTGTATGTGTGTGAGGTGAAGTAGGTTTATGTGTATCTGAGGCAGTGATGATAATTAGTAGTAATGATGTTTAATGGGGAGTGACTGTGTGTTTACCGTCTGCCAGCTGCCCCGTGTCGCTGGAGCTCGACACATTCACAAATCTCACAAACAAGACAGTCAATCGCCCTGTAAAGCCCCCCACTCATGCCTGTAAAAAAGCAGAGTTTTTACCCTGTAAACCCACCCCCCTCACACACTTAGTTCTGGAAAAATTTGATTTTTCCCCTGTAACCCCCCCCCACACACACACACACACACACACACACACACTCAGTTCTGTAAGAAAAACACAGTTTGTTGGTGTGTTTACATATCTATCTACATATCCATCCATCTGTCCATCTATTGTCTATCTATCTATTTAGCGATCTATCTATCTATCTATCTATCTATCTATCTATCTATCTATCTATCTATCTATCTATCTATCTATCTATCTATCTATCTTTCCCTGTTTCTCTCTCCCCCTATTTGTGAGTCTGTGTGTGTATGTTTGCGTCACTGTTTTCTGCTTCAGTGTTTTGCTCCACACAAGCTAAAATAAATATCACAGCTTAGTGAATGTGAATGGTGGGTGCACAGGTGCAAGGCTGTTTAAGAGTCATATGCCAGCCCATTAAAAATTGACTGGTGAGGCTTAGACAGACAGACAGACACACACACACACCCACACACACACTTACACACACGCGCACACACACACACACACACAGAGCCAGAAGTCCCAGCAGCAGCATCAGGGCAGGTTGAGACCTGCACCTACCAACGGCCAGTGCGGCGGCCAATTAGAAATCGGGGGAGGCATGGATGCCTGAGTCAGTTGCCAGGCAACGGGGCAGTGACGGGGAGGGGGGAGGGTGGAGTGAGGAGGGAGGAAGGGGGGGGTGGAGGGAGAGAGGGAGGGAGGGAGCGGGGGAGGAGGCGGGCGGCGGTAGCAGCCGTGCAGCCGGCTGAGTCTGGCATCATCGGCCCCTTCATGCCACCAGCTAATTACGGCTCGCGCTGGCAAAGGAGGAGGCAGTTGCCTGGCAACCGCGGCTGTACTTGGCTGTAGGTTTGGTTTGCGTACGTGTGTGTGTGAGTGTGTGTGTGAGAGTGTCTTAGTGGGTGAGAGGGAGAATATGTGTGTGTGTGTGTGTGCGTGTGTGAGAGACAGGGAGAGTGTTGAGGTGTTTGAGGAGCTCGAGCAGGTTACCCCTAGTCGACGCTGGGGCCGACTGAAACAGCCAGCCCCACGAGCAGCACATAATCAGCCAATTACCTGCTCCAAGCTCGGAGAGAGATGCTCCCGTCGCCTAGCAACGACCCATCCCCCGCTTTCCATTACCCCCCACCACCACCACCACCACCATCTTCACCACCCCCACCACCTTCTTCCTCTCTTTTCTCTGTCCACTATCCCAGCCCCCCACCCCACACCACCCACCCCCTCCTTCCACTCTCCGAGCAGTCTTGCAGGTGCCTGGGCTGCAGTTAATTACATTTTCCCTGTTAAAGCGGAGACAGAATGGGTCATTATGATCTCAGAGGCTGTAACAGACTCAGGGTGAAAAAGCCATTTAGAGGGCCATCACGGCTCCACAAGTTTTTTTTGCCTTTTTGGGGGCCGTTCGCTCGGCTCTCGTTATCTGCCCCGCTCCGACCATCCTCCTGGACAAAGAGCAGAAAGTTTGTCTTTCATGAAAAAAAAAAGAGAAAAGAAAATCTGCCTAAATAAAAGATGAGGAACAGAGAAGGGGAGGAAAGAAAAAAAAAGCCCTTCATTGTTCAGCATCTTATCACCTTTGCGGAGTCCATTCATGAGGACTGTGGTGGCCCGGATGCCCTGGTCTTGCTATTCAGTCGCATTAATTCTCCTCGGAAATCTTAATCTGACTGGTGTGTGTGTGTGTGTGAGTTTATGTGTGTGTGTGTGTGTGAGAGTTTGTGTGTGTGTGTGTGTGTGTGTGTCTGTGTATGTGTGAGTTTGTGTTTGTGTGTGTGTGTGTGTGTGTGTGTGTGTGTGTGTGAGAGTTTGTGTGTGTGACTGTGTGTGTGTGTGTGTGTGTGTATGTGTGTGTGTGTGTGTGTGTGTATGTGTGAGTGTGTGTGTGTGTGTGTGTGTGTGTTGGAGGGGGGGTGTTTAGGGGTGGTAAGGATTTGTGGACATAATGACCCTACGGAAAGGGATTTGGCTAATTACATCGAAATGTCAGAGCATAACAACAACAAAAAAAGGAAAAAAAGAAACTAAGCTACTAATCCTGGCATCTTGCTACATCTCTTTCACCAGTCCTCCTCTCCTCTCCCTCCTTCTCTCTCTTACTCTCTCTCTCTCTCTTTCATCCTTCCCTCCCTCCTTCTAACCCTGTACTACTTTTCCTTAACCTCTTGTCTAATACAAAGCAGAGCATGTCAGCGCCTTACAAAAAAAGCTACTCATCCTGCCATCTACATTTTTTTCTTACCCAGTCCTTTCCTCCTCCTCCTTCTTCTTTCTGTTTCTCTATATCCTTCCCTCTCTTTCTCTAACCCTTCACTGCCTCCCCTTAACCCCTTGTCGGTTACAGTGAGCAGCATTAGTGGTGTGTGTGAGCGACACCTCTCCCTCGCTGGGCTCGAGTCGAGTGTGTGATTACAGCTGCTCGTTTGTCATCGGCCGGCATTAACATGTGCCATTTTTCCGTCCCACGAGGGCCTCAGCTCCTGTGCAGAGTGGTGTGTGTGTGTGTGTGTGTGTGTGTGTGTGTGTGTGTGTGTGTGTGTGTGTGTGTGTGTGTGTGAGCATGTGTGTGCCTGCCTGTGTGCCTGCCTGTGTGTGTGTATGTGTGCGTGTGTGTTTGCACATGTAAGTGTGTGTATGTAAGTGTGTAGGTATAAGTCTGTGTGCATGTGTGTGTGTGTGTGTGTGTGTGTGTAGATGTGAGGTGAAATATACAGGAAACCACGGCTTATTCCGGTCAATCCATCAATCAGGGCGCAGTTAGTCACTCTTCTGACAGGTTTGGGACAGCAGTCTGAGTGGTTTTGGATTGAGATCGAAGAGCACGAGAGTTATGGCTCTCTCGCACCGGAATGTGCTGAGGAAGTACTGTTGCAACCTTGAGAAGGGGGGGGCAAGCGTTGAAACGCTGGCAGGGCAGGGGGTGGGGGGGTGGGGGTAAACGTTGGCTTATGGCCAGGCGGGGAAAGAGCCATATCTTTAATGACTGTAGTTTCTTTTTTTTTTTTTTTTGGATGGAGCGAGTGTGTTAGCATGAGGGCCTCGTAAGACGCCGGTACATCATCATGTCACGGCGCAGGGGTCTCTGAGTTCAAAATGGAGGTTCGAATACTGTACTCTGGCACGCACTTGAGATAAGTGCTTTGCTTAAGGAGAAAAAAAAACGGTTTGCACTGCGGGGTTGAACTCAGGAATCTTGATATACAGTAGCCAGGGGTATAGTGAGCGCAGTGTAACAGGTGTGTGCTTATCTCACTTTAAGTGTACATTGGTATTTGATTTTAGGTTTGCATTAGCTGCTGGATGAAATATTATGTTCACAAAAGTCATTTAAAATCACAATCTTCAATTCTGGATGCCACTCCACAATCTGTGTCGAGGAGTGTGTGTATGTGTTTGTGTGTGTGTCTTTGTATGTGTGTGTGTCTGTATGTGTGTGTACTTGAATTTGAGTGTGTGTATGTGTTAATGTTTTGTGTTAATGTTTTGTGTTTTGTGTGCATGTGTGTGTGCATGTGTGTGTGTGTGTGTGTGTGTATATGTATGTGTGTGTGTGTCTCTGTGTGTGTATCTGTGTATGTGTGTGTGTCTACAGCGTCTAGTGTCCAGCCTCCGCTCACCTGTGTGCGTCCTTTGGTGCGCCTTCAAGTGGGAGCTCTTGGTGTAAACCTTCCGGCAGCCGTTGAACTGGCAGCGGTGCACCCTCTTCTTGTTCTCGGGGACCTCCCCTCCCCCCGCCGCGGCTCCCCCTGCCGACCCCCCGGTGCAGGCGCCCCCCTCGCCGGCGCTGTCGTCTCCGCCGCTGAGCTGTCGGGCTGGCAGGGGCAGGGCGTGGGCGGCCACCAGCTTGGCGGCGCTGAGACCCACCTTGCGGGCCACCAGCTTCAGCGTGAGCGTGCCGTCGGCCGAGGCGCTCAGGGTCTGGGCCGGCTTCACCAGGTGGCGGCCCAGCTCCGGGGAGGAGGGTGGCGTCAGGGAGGTGACGGCGCTCAGCTGCGCCGCGTTCACTCCTCCCGATCCGGATCCGGACCCGGTACCGGTACTGGTGCCACTGCCCACCCGCTGTGGGTCCGGGCTCTGGGTGCCGGAGGGGGGCGAGGGGTGCTCCCGCTCCCGAGGCGGGCTGAGGAGGGGCGGAGGGGGGCTGGGGGGCTCGGCGAGGCCGGGGAGCAGGGGGTCGCTCAGCTCCTCCTCGCTGTCGTCCTTGGTGAAGGAGGGGGTCAGCAGGCAGTCGATCTCCTCGTCGAAGAGCTCCGACAGACGCTTGGGCTCCGTCTGCAGGTAGCGCTCCAGCTCCAGACAAGTCTGAGGGACACAAAACAGGGTGGAGGGGGGAGAAGGTTAGGCAACAGGTCACTTTCTTAGCTTCATAACTCCACAGCAGAGATGTACATCCCAGCTTCAGAAGGTCTATACATATTTTACACTTATCTTTTTATGCTTTGATATTGTCCTTTGCTTTTATTTTTGTTAAGCACATTGAACTGCCTTTGTGAATGAAATGCGCTATACAAATAAACTTGACTTCACTTGACTAAAAACAACACCCTGCCACATATTTGTTCCAACCAATTTTTGACCCAGCTGTTCCAAACCAGAGAGAACACAAATCCCCATAACAGGTAGGCAGGTAGGTTGGCGAATTAGTGAAATCCACTGTGTTAAGTGCACAGGCAGAAGAAAAACACGACAGGGTTTGTACTCTCTGAAAGCAGGGATTGACACCTCCACTGCTCCACTGACATCAACAGCTGGGTATTCAGCTTGTCAACACATCCACAAAGCTCAAGAGTTCGACAGAGGGATCGACCATCGGGTCAAAACATTCAACAAAATAAGTTCAAAAAACCCTTTTTCAGCGACACTGAGTCAGAAAAACAAATCAGCAACAGCGCAACCAGTTACTGGAATTACCACTCAACCTTTTTGACTGGCAAAAACTTGCCAGCAGGCGTGTCAAAATGAGGACCCAGGAAAGCACAGGAGCTTATGTAAAAGAACGCCTCTGCTGTAATTGAAGTACCTTAAGATAAAATGAAATGGGGGGGAAAAATGACTAAATGTCAGCAGGCTAGTCCCCCCGTCCCCCCCAACCCCCCACACACACACGTTTGCCACCGGGTGCATCTGGAGAGCACACACACACACACACACACACACACACACACACACACACACAGTGTGCGTGAGGATTTTACCGGAGGAGGTAGATAAATGTGCAAATCCGACCAAACACCATCCATTTTCATTCCCTTTAATCAGGTCATTCTTCAGCACATATTTATGTAAATTTTCTGTTCGGGATTTGGAAGGTGAGAGTTGCCCAAAAAAAAAAAAAAAAAAGCCTTCATCAGCTTCAGTCACCTGCTTTTAGTCCACCTGTTCCTAATTCCCCTGACCTACTTAGGTATTATTTACAGGATGCTTTCACTGTGCTCACCGCAGGCGTGCTAACTAGCGCTACCTGCCTCGCTATCGGGCTACGTATACGTATCTGTGGCAACTTGATTCATTCGCCAGGGTGTCGTTTATTTTTTTTCCCCCCATCTCTTTTTCTCTATCTCTCTCTCTTTCTCTCTCTCTCTCTCTCTGGAGCTGTTTCTCTCTCTCTAAATGGCACAGCACTCTCTCCTCTCTCTTCTCTCTGTTCCTTCTCTTCTCAGAGCAGCACCTTGACTGAGAGCAGAACGTCTCTATGCCGTATTACCTGCTTGGGCAAGTCTTCAGAGATGGATGCTTAGGGTAGTGATAGATGACTGTGTGGATAGACTGGAGACCCCACTGGAGCAGTGGGTGGTGGGTGGCGGGTGGCGGGTGGTGGTGGCGGTGGCTGCGCTGGCCTGGATTTCACGCAGGGACGCCTTTTATGGCGGAGAATAGCTTCTTATTGCGCCAGCGATATGGATTGGGCAGGGCCATAAAGCCATCAGTGTCGGATCATTTCTTTTCGGATGGTCCAACCCTTATCTCCATCAGTACCCCTCACCAGCCCCCCCCCACTAGCCCCCCACCCTCCACCTGCTCTCTGTCCTCCCCCCTCCTCCTCCTCCTCCTTCCCCTCCTCCCCCTCCTCCCTTCCTCCTCCTCTGCCCCTTGCCCAAACTCCTTATGTTCCTCCCTATTTCAGAGCGGACGAAGCTTAACCGGCGAGCGGGAGGTAGCGATGCCGTACGGGGCTGTCATCCTCGGCGCGAAGGCGGCAGACCAAAAGGATGTCGGCAAGCATTATGTTTTTTGCTCTTTCACGCTTCCCGTGAATGCTGCTGTCATGACGTTCATTGTCGTCTGCTGAATGATTTTGACTGCTGAACTGGGCCACAGAGGGAAGAAAAACACCTTTCATCTCCCTGTTCCACACTTCTACACCTCCCCCCCCTCCCCTCCCCAACCCCCAACCACCTCCCCTCCTGTCAAACACCCTCTCCCCCTACACACACACACACACCACACACCACACACCAACATTTGATTTCATTAGGGGATTTGTCCATTTCACAAAATGGTGGCTGACATAAATAGTTTCATTATGAGATGAGAGCAATTCCTTTCAAGACAAACTCCCACCTATTATTTGCATGCCTGGTTCACACCTCATACCAATTCAGCGTGTGTTGCTAGGCGATGGGACTTTGCCTTTTATTCCCCCCACCCCCCCACATTTTATTTTTCTCTCACTCTCACTCTCACTCTCTATTTTTTCCCCCCATGCAAAGAATGTCAACGCTTTTGAGAGGAGTTGAAAGCATTTGCATACAAACATCTAATTCAAAGGCTTTCCAGGAAAGCCGTGTAAACAAGCAAGGGAGGAATGTGGGAGAGATGGGATGGGATGGGATCGGGGGGTGCGGGGCGGTGGGGGTGTGTGTGGTGGTTGTGTGTGTTGAGACGAAGCTGACTGCGTTTCACAATTTCACCCGGTTTCTGCTAAGCCTGCTTCTCACTCTTGTTTCAAGGGCTTAGGAAGTCTGCCGTTTGTCGCCACCAAACCTCACACACTCCCCCCCCCCC
>CM059275.1:24602784-24612784 GCA_030347295.1 Setipinna tenuifilis | reverse complement strand
TACATAGTTATATGTTGCAACTTTTCTGCCAGTTCAGCTCGCCTCTCTGGCGCAGCAGCAGGTACATCGGGGTTCAAAGCGTTGTGCGCCTCTAAAATAGCTTTTCAACAATGCGCCAGTGACGAAAAAGCACCTTTTTATTAATCAAAAGCGCAAATGGTTTATACGTCCTCATAATAGCATCTGGTGCGCTTTGCGCCAGACCACACCTCTTCTTTTCGGTGAGCCGCCCGTCACGGCGCAATGTCATCTGCTACCTCGACAACGTGATTTTTTGCCTGAAAAAAAGAACGTTGCGCTGGCACAGAATAGCAATGACAGCATGCGCATGTCGCGAATGCACAATGCGCCGCGGCAAAATAGGGCCCATAGTCAGACACCCACACACTCAGACACACTCACAGACACAGACACAGACACAGGCACAAACACATACACAGGCACACACACACACTCAGACACACACACACACACACATTGACACAGACACCAACACACACACACATAGACACACACACACCCACACACACACGGGCACTTACACACACAGTTCTCCTCTGTGTTTGAAAAAAAAAAACATCTAAGCAGAACACCAACATGCACACTCACTTCTCTTTAAAAACAAAACAACAACAAAACAAAACAAAAAAAAATCTAATTATCTGGGAGCATCGAAGTGGAGAGGAAGCCTTCGCAGGGCCCCTTGTTGACATTTCACACCGCCAAACAGAAGCGCTGCTGCTGTCAAGTCAGGCCGCCCTGGCTGGCCTCTGATAGAGTGACTCATCTATGACGGCCCGCCGGCCCCGGCAGCTGAGAATATGAGAGTGTGAAATATGAAACACACTCGTGTCAATCACGCGACAGGGCATGTTTCTTTTTTTCACCCCCTCCCTCCCTCCGTCCCTCCGTCTCCTTCTCCTCTCTCTCAATCCCCCTCTTTTACTCTACGTCTACTTCTCTCTCTCTCTCTTTCTCTTTCTCTCTTTTTCTCCCTCCACTGGGTGGTTTAATACACAACCCAAGGAGGGGAGGAGATCTAACAGGGTCCTGCTGTGCAATTATCCCTCCATCTCTCCCTCCCTCCATCTCTCCCTCCCTCCATCTCTCCCTCCCTCCATCTCTCTCTCCCTCCATCTCTCTCTCCCTCCATCTCTCTCTCCCTCCATCCTAACACCTGTGACACCATGTCGCTTTCCTTCGTCCCTCTTAGCGCCTCACTTGCCAGCCCTGTTCTATTAGTTCTTTTTGCCCCTACACACACACACACACACACACACACACACACACACACACACACACACACACACACACACACATACTCACACACACACACACACACACACATGTACTCACACACACACACACACACACACACAGACACACACACACACACACACACACACACACACACAGGACTTCTTCTCTACTACGCCCCGACTCCATTAGCTCTATTTCCCTACACCCCCTTCACACACGCACACACACACACACACACAAACACAATCATACACAAACACAGTACCACACACTCCTCTACCACACCCTTTCTCCATTAGCTTCACCCCCGCTCCCCTTCGCCACACACCCACACACACACACTACCACACACAACTACTCTTGTACCACACCCCCACTCCATTAGCTTTATCCTCCACACACACACGCACATGCGCACACACACACACAAACCCAACAACCCCTGTACCACCCCCCCTCCCCCCCACCCCCTCACCCTGCTCTGCAGGCCCCTGAGTTCATCACATTAGTCTTGCCCTTTCAGCGCGGCCTCATCCGGCCATGAGCGCTCTGCTAGCCTAGCTCTGGGGCACCGCTAATTCAGCCCTTTACGCCGCTCTCTGGACACAACACTGCTGGCCATTATGTTGGCCAAGCCCATTAGAGAGTGGCTCAGCACTCTTCCCCTCTCTCCCCCTCTCTTTCTCTTTCTGCTGTCCTATTCACCCTCCGCTAACACACACACACACACACAACCATACCACACACACACTACCATGTACACACATACAGAAACACACATACCACACCACACACACAACGCTACCACATATACACATACAGACACACACACACAAACCGTACCACACACACAATACTACCACATACACACACACACACACACACACACACACACACACACACACAGAGTGTCACACTCTTGTATTTCCACCATGTCATGGTCTAGTCTATATGCCCTCGTGCCGCACAAGCCAATTAGCATCCGAATGCTACCTCCCACAGGCAGATAGCGGCCAAGCCTAATAAAAAAGCGGTTATAAAAATGAATGAATAGCCCATAGTCACCCAGCAGACGGATAAAATGCAAACAGCTGTTAAGTGAGATGAGGCAGATATGGCCTATTAATTTTGGGGGTGATTTAGGGGTCCGTCCCCCCCCCCCCTGGCCCATGGCCATTCGTGCCAAAGTGCAGCAACAGCTTCCAGGAAGCCACACACACATACATACACACACACACACACACACACACACACACACACACACACACACACACACACACACACACACACACACCTACACACACACAGCAGGAGTTATTTGTCAAGTCAGGTGCTTGTCCTCCAGCATGCTGCATTTGTCAATGCCCTCCCCACCAACACCACCCCACCCCCCCCACCAAAAAAAAAAGTGCTTGCAGCCACCACAATCCATTTCAGTGATGTTCGGCGAAGCTGTGTACGGCTAGATTCCAATCTCCTGAAAGTGATAGCAAAATTGGTTGCAGGGGTGCGTGGCGATAAATACACCCCTCGTGTAATTTTTTTTTTTTTTAGTGTTGTCGTCTTCCTCATCACCCCCCCCCCTCCCCAATATAGTTGTACACACACACAACTGCTTGCTTGCCACATGTCCTTCTCGCTGTGAAACCAAATGTAGTACATGCAAGGAAGCATTCATTCACTCCTCTCTCTTGTCCTCTCCTCAAGACTTGATTTCTTTCAAGCCATTTGACCTTCAAGCGTCAACCCCACCCCCCATTCATAAAGAATTCACATCACACATTTGGAGCTTAAGACTGCCTAATTTGCGTTCTAGAACAAACAACAAGGAGGGTCACCGTGGAGACCCATCAGGTGCATTCTTAGAACCCCCCCACCCCCACCCCCCCACCCCGCCCCCGTCATTTGCATGGCATCAAGGAGTGTCAAGGGCCTACTGAACAACACCGCCCCCCCCCACCCCCCCATCTCCGGTTTCCCCCCTTCTCCTTGAGCATAACATTTAGGAGCAATCAGGCGATGTTATGTTCACAGTGGCCCTTGACTGATGGGCCCGTGGAGTGATGCCTATCCAGACACTCATTCTCGCCGCTCATTGATCGGAGATGGTCCCATCACTCAGTGGGGGACACACAAATGACCACCTGCCAAGGGGTTTGATTCAGACGGGGGAAGGAGAGAGACAGAGACAGAGAGAGAGAGAGAGAAAGAGAGAGACAGAGAGAGAGAGAGAGAGAGAGATGAGTGTGTGTGTGTGTGTGTGTGTGTCTGTGTGTGTGTGTCTGTGTGTGTCTGTGTGTGTGTGGCTGGGTTGGTTAGCTTACTGGCTGGCTGGCTGGCTGTCTGGACCCTGAGACCACCACCCCAATCACCCCCATCAGCCACCCCCCAACACCCCCACCCCTTGCCTGGTGGTGACCAATCGATACACGGGAGAGGAGGAAATGATGGGCCGGCCAGTGAGCTCATCAGTGCTGGCCCTCACACACCAGGAAGAACCAGGGATTTACAACCCGCCCCAGCCAGCCTCCTAAAAATAATTCCACCTACACACACGGCACTCTCCTTCCCTTGGCTGACACCCACACACACATACACACACCCACACACACCCACAGGAACACACACACAGACATATGCTCCCATATACAGGCTAATACACACACACACACACACACACACACACACATACACATACACGCGCACACACCTAGCGAGGTACTACAAGGGCAAAGACAACAGTCAGCGTGTGTTGCTTAAAGGCCGTTTAAAGGACACGGCGAGCGAGTGAGCGAACCCAGAGCCCGAGCTCTCTAGCCCAGCGCTCCAGTGCCCCCGAATAAAAAAAGCTAGCGCACGTCGGCCGATGCCTTCCACACACACACACACACACGCCACAAGCCCCCCCCCCCCCCCACACACACACTCGGCAGGCCGTCCAAATTCCTCAATTTAACGCAATTGATTTAAATGTAACAGCACGCAGCGGAGGTCCAGCGCGCGTGGCGGCGCCCAGGCAGCGGGGCTTGATGTGAGCTGATGCTTAGTGACACCGTTAAGCAGCCGTAAAAGCAGCGCGCACCAGCCCGGCCTGGTGAAATGAATCCTGGAAAGGTCTGTTGACACAAGCTCTAATCGGACCACGGGGCAGGCAGGAGGCAGGAGGCAGGAGGCAGGAGGAGGCAGGAGGAGGCAGGAGGAGGCAGGCCCCCTCAACAATAGGCCCCTCGGCTAAGAGATATTATTGCCTCAACAAGCCAGGCGAATTTGTCATCTGCCCCCACTGACGAATGGCTTTTGTCGTCCCTTTTTTTTTTTTTTTTTGAGCAGCATCCCACCTGCCCCCCCCCCCCCCCCCCCCCCCCCCCTGCCCCTCACCCACACCCCACAACACCACCACCCCCCCCCTCCTTACTGGATATTGTATAAGCACAGCGACGATAAGAGGATGGGAAACGACGGCTTAATTACGTGCCCGCTTATCAGGTTGGCCGCCAGCCTCCGTAATATAATCCTGTTCGTTACGAAAAATCACATGCATGCGAGTTACCTGACGCAGCTCGATTTTTTGGCATGGGCCATGCGCCCATTTTTTTTTGTTTTTTTTTTCTTCTCTTCTTCCTGCTTCCCTCTCTCTCTCTCTCTGTCTCTCTCTCCCTCTTTGCCATGGCTGATAAGTGACAGGCGTGACTACATCTGCTCCAACATAACACCAATTAAGGAATCGCAGTTCTGCACACAGACCCTCACCGCTTTTTACAAGCCAAAAAGCCAATAAACACCCACCACCCCCCCACCAACCCCCCCACCTCCCAATATTGCTATCATCTCAGGCCCCCTCCCCAACCCCCCCCAACCCCCCCCTGCATGGCCCTAAAGGGAGAACGAGCTCCATAATTAGCCATAAAACAGCGCTGTGGATGCCAGCAGATCAATCAGGGCATGGCCATTTGAAATGAGGGATGCAGGGGTGGGGGCAGGGGGGCGGAGGGGTTGTTGGGGGAACGAGGGATAGGGGAGGGGCTGGACAGATTGGAGGGGCCGTGTCTGTTGTTGTTTCGCAGCCCTGCCGAAGCTCCCTTTGCGCAGATCACAAATTTCATCCACTTTGTTGTGAGGAGGGGAAAAATAAAGATGATTTCCCCACCCACCCCCCCATCCCCCACCCCCGACTGCCTTTTTTCATATTCTGTTAAACATATGCCCACATAGGAAATTCTTTTCATGGTTGTGTCGCATGTAGTCTGCACTGCAGAGCTGGTATACATGCTCGTGCGCAGTTGTGGGGCCAAGCTTTGGATGGGTTTCTTCTGCGGGCTTCAGTCTCATGGAGTAAACACATCAATACCCATAACACACAACCTTTTATCTAAGAGCAGAACTTTTAATAGGACATATGGGGCATAATAAATGACTAACACATGCACATATTTAAGCGCTATTTAGCTCTGAATAGCCAGGATGAAGAATAACTGTTTCAGGAACATGACAAGCCCTTTTATTCAATGATGTATTATTACATAACAGACTAGTATATGCCATCTGTTCAAATGACAAGTTTAATGATTCAACATTGTTTTTCTCTTTGAATTTTTCTCTAAATGTGCGCATAAATAGGATTATAAATCGGCATTATGCTAATCAGTAGCTCCTCGCCAGTTTGCGTTTTTGGGGTATAATTCAAACGCTTCATAAACTGCCACCCCAGAAACTGAAGTGGGGGGGGGGCACTGACTTCTTCAATTGGGGGGGATTTATGAATATGGCTTCATTTCTGCTCTCTCTGTGTAACAGGCAGGGGTGGGGGCTGTCTCCCACATCCATATCCTGATTGCACAGCGGGGCGCTAAAACCAAAAAGGGCCAGGGTTAGAGGTCATTCAGCTCGGACACAGAGCTTGACCCAGACACTACATCAGCAAAGCCAAGTCAAGCGTGGAGCGTCCTCTTTGTCCACGCCATGACCTTGCCGCCCGCCTGTCCACTCACCCCTCTGCACTCTTGCTCACTCAGCTCCTGCTCTTAGGGGCAGATCTACTGCCCGCCGCCTGGAGAGTGAGTGTACTGGAGGAGGTGGAGTTTTGAATTTGGCTGCCTCTGTCTGGCGATGCTCTCTTAGCAATTCCGATTTGACCCAAACTCTGCAGTGAAAACGTGGTGGGGAGGAGGAAAGAAAATTACAGTGCTGCCTCTTTTTTTTGTGGGGGGGAAAAAAAATCTGCATGTGAGAAAAAAAAGTGTGATAGCTTAATCTCACGTTACAAAAGAGGGGGAAAAAAAAAACAACGTAAGAATTCCAAAAGCCGGATCCCATGGCGCTCTCACAAAAGCCAACCCACTGTATTTTCGATGATTAGCAGGCTAAATTGCCTGGACCACGCTGTGAAAACACCCCCCGCGAGGCTGAAGCGTTTGAATGGGGATGACGGCCCTGAAGAAGGGAAAGGGAAACGGAGTGGGGGGGTGGGGGGGTGGCGGCGGTGGGGTAGGGAGCGGGATAATCCCGTCGACGACGCCAATAGCTGGCCACACTCTGGACAGATTCCCCCCCGTCTCTCTTTAACTGGATTTGGTCGGTGCTGCTGTTTATCTGGGAGTCGCTCGCCTCGTGGGCAGCCGGCCTGCCAGCATCCGACTAATCTAATCAGGATCCGGCTATTTTCATTAAACCACTCTGTGTGCATTAGCTCTCAGCATGGCTCCATAGACAGGGTGGAGGGAGCTAGGGATGGAAGAAGGGAGAGATGGATGGATGGAAGGAGGGAGGGAGGGATGGAGGATGGGGGGGTAATGGCACCATGGAGGTAGCTGGGCGGGTGGTACTTGCCTCGGCAGAGGGCCTGACGTTGTGTTGCCAGGCGCTGGGAGGGCAGGTCTGGCCCCAGAGGATATGGAAGAGAGACCCCCCCCACCCCCTACCCCCTACCCCCTCCATCAGCTGGCACGTGGCAGGGGCTAATCTTCAGGAGGGGAGGACAATGCAAACAGCGGACAATGAGGGGGGAGGATCCGCTGGGAGATAACACAGGAGGAGGGGGACAAAAGAGGTGCATGATGGGATGGGATGGGATGGGTTGGGGTTTGGGGTTGAGTTGGGGTTGGGTTGGGGTGGGG
Organism: Setipinna tenuifilis; assembly: GCA_030347295.1. Taxonomy (NCBI): domain Eukaryota; kingdom Metazoa; phylum Chordata; class Actinopteri; order Clupeiformes; family Engraulidae; genus Setipinna; species Setipinna tenuifilis. The sequence goes on along the minus strand of CM059275.1, from coordinate 24,605,411 downwards.
GGCGACGAGGCAGTCTGAAAGGACATTAGCAAGACTCCAGGGACCAGAGGTGGGGGGCTGCTGCCCACTCACCACCCAAAAAGGTCTTTGCGGACGGACAATGCACGGACGCTTCATGTGACCAGGCTGGGGGCTGGGTGGGTGGGTGCAGTCTTTTTTGTTTTAAATTCACTCCAGTCTCCAGGAGCGCACCGAAGTTGGCACTGCCCCAGCCTGTAGCGTGGCATACATCCGAAATGTATTCATTTGTTGGGCAGACGCGCTGTATTAGCCGTGGCAGGCTGCCCATCTCCATGCTTGTTTTCAACAAACGCGCTGAAGTCAGCAGCAACAGCAACAAAACGAGCCATTCCGACATCCAAAAAAACAAGGATGATCCGAAACATATCCCCCCTGGTATAACCAAAGAGAACATCTGGCATGTTCACTTACTTCTTACACCGAGGAAACAATTTGCTTCTCTCTATCCCCCTTCTTTTTCATCTTCTTCTTCTTCTCCTTCTTCTTCTTATTCTTCTTCTTCTGCTGAACTCAAGTGGCCGCTATCGGCTTAGTTTTTTATAAACCGCACCGGCTCAGTCCTGGCACGCTCCGAGTTGGAGAACTGGTCACAGCACAGCGAAAGAGGGGGAATTGCCGAGATCCCGCTCGTGCTGGTCCCTCCGTGCCAACAAACGGACGGACATGTCTCAGCTTCGGTTCCGAGCTTCCATTTCCTCTCCAACCGACATGCCAAGTGAGGGTGTGTGTGTGTGTGTGTGTGTGTGTGTGTGTGGAGGGTTGTGTGTGGTGGTGGCGGTGCGGCTCCAGGATATGCGATTGAGTCATGTCCAGGGGAGATAACTGAAGTAATACCTCAGTAATGCTGGAGACTGGCTAAGCCTGGGAGCATACTGCACAGAGTTAACGCTAAATCCTTTTTACAGCACCTCAAGTGGCAGAATTGCTTCTCCTCGATACAGTTGTTCAGTTTTTTTTTCTAGTCTCTGTTTCGTGTGTGAGCACATGTGTATCTGTGGGTACGTGTGTGTATGTGTGAGTGAGTGAGTGAGTGTGTGTGTGTGTGTGTGTGTATCTGTGTGTGTGTGTGTTAGTCTTCGTTTTTTGGCACTGGCTAGTCAGGCACACAACTGAGGGTGCTTTCACTTTGATTGGAGCAGATATGCTTCGGTGGGTTTCAGACAAGAGGTATTGTAGACAAGCCTACCCAAGGGAGAGGGGAAAAGGAGGGGGAAGTAGGACACTCTCTCTCTCTCTTACACACACACACACACACACACACACACACACACACTCAGACACACACACATATACACACACAGCCCAACACACCCACTAAGACACACACACACCAACATACATGATTTGGTACTTATAATCTGGGCCCTGCTCGATAGACCAGACACCTGGACACAGGGACAACTCACCCCACCCCCCCCGCCTCCTTCCCTTTCATTCTCAGAGCTACTCGTGCCGTATTGTCTTCAAAGAAAAAAAAGCTATAAAAAGCTTCCACAAAATGTAGCTTAACAGAGCTGTTAAAAAATTGAAGATCCGTGCTCCGTGCCAGTTGTATGTAGGCTTGCCTTGCCTCGAAGAGAGACAGGAAAGACTCGCTGTTTCCGTTCTGTCGATTCCCGGCACGCAGGGCTGATCCAGTATGCATTCCGAGCCAAGCGGTACCTCTTGAGAGCAGTCAGCGCAAGATCCGAATCCAACATCTCTGAGCCTGGCTCCATTTTACCATCCGCGTTCAAAGGATCATTTCAGTGCATTTAGCTGAACGCCTCGACTCGGGAATTAAACACCACAGAGAAAGCAAGACAGCCAGGGAGGGAGAGAGCGAGAGACGGATAATGAGAGAGAGAGCCAGAGGGAGAGACAGAGAGAGAGAGAGAGAAGGAGGAGGACAGAAAGAGAGACTGCCTAACGTAGACAAACACACACCACCGAGACAAGTGTGGACTCGTCTAGACAGCAGTGTGTGTGCTACTTGAATCCTTTCACCCGAGAACGCTTTTAGTCATCCTTGACCTTTGAACCCCCCCAACCCCCCCCCCCCCCAATCCCCCCAATCCCCCCCCCCAACAACATCGTCAAGCAGCCTGTCTGAAGTGGAATGAGTCACAGCTACGGAGCAGCATTGTTCTCTGGCTCGTATGGGGTTGGGTTGCACCCCCCCCACCCACCCCCACCCCCCGGGGAAGGCAGGCGAGAGGAGCTGGCCAAAAGGGAAAGCGAAACCTTTTAGGATTTTTCGGTTTCAAGACCATGAGTGTTTCATCTTTTCTTTTTTTTTTTCTCTCTCTTCCTTGCTTACCAGCTCGGGTTTCCCCCTGTGGGATTTTTTTTTCTTTCTGCCCCCTTTATCACTCCCTTTCCCCTGACGCCCAGTGGATGTGTTTGATAAAACCAAATTAGCCAGCTACTGAACAAACCAAACCAAACCAAAACCACACACTGCAGTAGCTTCAGGTGGACGCTACTACCTCATTCACAGTCTTAATCTACACTATTGGGATAGTAAGCCTGTCTCCAAGAAGATACTACAGAGAAACAAAACAAACACATTATTTATTTATTTATTTATGTATCCTCCGCATCCCCAAATGACCACGTAATTCCAC
>CM059275.1:24585284-24600284 GCA_030347295.1 Setipinna tenuifilis | reverse complement strand
GGAAATGCTGAGTGTCCTGAAATGTAAACCCCACGACACACTTCGCATGCTAGCCTTCAGAGTCTTCTGCTGTACAGCATAGCACAGCACAGCACAGCACCCCCCCCCCCCCTCGCCCCCACCCCCCATGCCATGTTACACAACACAAACCAGGGGTGTCTTTTTCTCCTGAGCGAGGCTGTGTCTTTTTAGCTGCATTTCACATGCTGAGGTCAATTCAATTACAGGCTCACTAAATGAATCCGTAGCCAATCCATTAATTCATTGAAAAAATATTTGTAGTAAGCAACGAGCCGCGTATTGGGTTATCCAAATTAGATTTGAATTCATTAAAATTAAATAAAAATGGAAATGAGTACCACACTCTGCTTTTGTTTAGGTGGTGGGTGGCATGTGTAAGTTTTGTTTGTCCTGGTGTAAGTCAATGACAAAAAGTGTGAGACTAAATAATTCTTTAAATCACTTGGTGGTGTGTGGAGTAAGGTTTTTTTTTTTTTTTTTTTGGTTATCTTTCATCTTGTGGGCCCCGCTTTCTGCGACCTGCAAGCAATCCGCAAAGTCCTCGGAGAGTGCCAGAATCATCCGGCTTCATACAGAGAGACAGATGAAGCTGTCAGTGGGGAAAAATAACAACCTTCAGTGTTTACCGAGCACAGATTGTCTGTGGAAGGACACTTTGGCGGAGGGCGCCGGGGAATAGAGAGAGGAGGCCCGTCGAAAAAATGTGCGGCTTTGGGGTGACCTGTGGGCGGACCTTGCGCCCTTGAGCGACACCAAAACAAACAAGTAAGTGCAAACATGCTGGCTGCACAAATGGGGTTACCTAGCAACCACTGTTTTTTCACAGGTCCTGGCTGATGTTGCATTGTAGTACCCAAGGTGAAGGTGCTTGTTTTGTCCTTTTTTTTCAAACACAATCCAAAACACAATACAGAAAGTTTCAGTGGTGCGAAATCTTGTTAAAAAAGAAAGTTCTGGTACAGTTTGGTAAGAATCATTTTAGAAGGATTTTTTTTTCTTCTTCAAGCTTTCCCAAGCTATGTCGAAGAAGTCATTACAGGCCTAGCTAGGTTTGAAGAAATCCCAGAGGCAACCCTAAAAAAAAAACAAGGGTGTATCAAAAGTACTATTTTTTCCATACAATACCTCGTCTCACTCTAAAACATTATAGCATTTCCAATTCCTGCTCAAATGATGCGAAAGCCATTGCCAAGGCATGTATGCCTGTGCGAGAAAAATGACTAGCTACCGCCGCCTTGTTAATCAAAGCCTTGAGTGCTGGAGCTGCACATGTCAACTCTAAAGACGCCGGGACTCATACATAAAGATGCTCTTCTCTTCACCCTCTCCTCCTCTGCTCTCTCTCTCCATCTCTCTCTCCACCATCCCCACCCTCCCCCCACCCCCCTCACTCTCCCTGTCTCCTGGCTGTCTCTCTCCACAGTCTGGGACGCTGACAGTCACTCCTGAAGCCTCCCGACAAATGAATGCATCGTCTCCCATCCTCTCTTTCATCAAACCCTAACCTTTTCATCACCCTTCAACGTGGCGCCCATCACCGGCAATCATCTGCTCTTGGGTTGATTAACGACTTGCGCGGCCGGGAGTGGGTGCATTCTGCTGCGGCCTGGTGTATGATCTTAATTGGATTGTTCTAGGTCAGCGTGAGCGTTGTTAAAGAGGTGACCCTGGTAGTCTTTCCTCAAGTATGATGGGATGTCGTGGAAAGTAAAAAAAAAAAAATATGGAAGGAGCAAGAGGTTTTGTGCTCGGCATTGCTGAGAAGCCGGGGTAGAGACAGCGATTACACAGACGGTGACGTTTAATGCGTCAGGGGGGCTCCATTTTGTCTGTGTAAACTCACTGCTCCGGTTGTCAAAACACTCGCGCTGTCTGGGTCGTTCAGAGGCCTGTCGACAGGGGCCACGCAGCCAGAAGACACTTTAATACCGAGCAGTAATCGAATTTACATACTATAAATATTGCATGGACAGCCTAATTAATGGCGTTTTTTTTTCTCTGCCTGTTAAAATAAACTGCGACTGTTACCCAACATTACGCAGCTGACTAGTCTTGGCCACAGACTACAAGGCACAGTGTACAAAGCTGGCACTTCTGAAATGTCACACAGGCCTTACAGAATGGCAGCCGCCCAAAAATAGCCTCCTCCCCAAACGCCTCGACTGCGTTCGAGCACAAACTTCTTATCCGTCACTTCCCAGCTCCTCACAGGCTGGCGCTCAGCATACCTGCTCGAAAAAAAAAAAAAAAAAAGCAGAGAGGGCGCGAAGATATGAAGGAAGAGGAGCGTCTGCCTTGCTAATTATAGCCACTTCATTAATTACATCTATTCCACCTCTTCTCGGGGAACCGCGTGTCACGATGTATCAGGCAGGATCTACATGGCGCTGGTGCAAGATGATTATCTCGCCGAGCAATTTCATCTGCGATTCGCCCGCCCGCCACCTCGAGGAGACGGCTCTCCGAGTTCTCTTTGTCGTTTTCAATTACGGATGGTTGTCAGCCCTAATCTTATCTGTGAGCTGATGTGTAATAATCTGCAAAGTGTTTATTTTGACGCCCTGCTCAGCTGTTGTTAATGGAGACAACGCAGTAAACTATGTTAAATAGAGGATTTAATGATAGGCTGATAAAGCAAATAGAATAGAAGGGGGAAAACTGAATTGCCATACACAACAATGTTGAGAGCCATGCTTTGTAACTATGAGAGGGTGCAGAGTCAGTTTTATGTAGTGTTGTTGTTATACCCCAGTCTTGCATTACTCATTGTTTGAGCACAGGGAATTTCAGGGAAAATTATTGAAAATCAGAGTGCAGAATGACATCAACTTTATATCTCTTTCAGTTTCTGTTTTTTTTTTATTGTGTTTATTTAACCTTTTAACAAGTTCAGTAAAAACACTGAAGTACGAAAAAAAACACTTTGATAGTCATCTCTATCCAACACTTCTTTCCATTTTCTCTTTCTCAAACTTGACAGATGAATGTTCCAGAGAGAAGCAAGGAGACATATAGAGAAGCCAGCCAGAGGACAAGCATGGAATGTTTTAAATCAAACCATCCAGTCAAAATGGCGAAGCAGGAGGAAAAAAAAACACACACACACACACACACAGCATTAGAAAAGCTGCTATGCTGACCTGAAGAGGACTTCCTCACACAAATGACCCATGCGGTCTAGCTCCTCTGTCCGCCATGCCTCTTTTACAGTCCATGGGAACAAGGCCCGAGTCGTCCAGAAAAGTCTTTAAGATTTCACGGCACTTGGCTTCGAGTGAGTTTCGATGGAGCGAAGGGAAGTGGTGTGGTGGTGCTCTCTCTCTTTCTCTCTCTCTCTTGCTCTCTCTCTGACTCTCTCTCTCTCTCTCTTTCGCCTGCTCCCATAACCACTGTGTGTGAGAAAGCATCTGGGCTCTACTGAGAATTACATAACAGCCATCCCAGCAGTCATCGCCTACAGTAATGGGAACGCGTTCAGCTGGATAGGGCTCAACAGGGAGGCGTTGCGTTAGCTAACGCTTGAACCCTCACAGCCAGCTGGCTGCGGCCCTGGACCCCACATTTTTTTTAAGGGGCACACAAGATGGACCACTCAGGGGGCTGGGACCGCCAAAGACATTTTGAAGAAGAAGAAGAAGAACGAGAGAGAGAGAGAGAGAGAGAGAAACGATTGCATTTTTCTTCTCCTCTTTCCTGAGAGGGAAAAAAAAACATTTTCTCTCTCTTTTTTTCTCTCTCTCTCTCTCTCTCTCTCTTTCTCTTTCTCTCTATTTGTTCTTTCAGTTTTGGGAAGCAGTGGGCTGTGCAATGAGACACTGCGGAGGAGAATGTGCAGCCTCGGCAATTCACCTCACTATCCTGTCAATTCCCACATCCAAGGGACTGCAGACGCAGAAGCAGAAGCAGAGCAGAGCAGAGCAGAGCAGAGCGGCTCACACAGGGCCAAGATTGGGCTTAATACACATGGCTCCTTACTGTGCCTAGACAGCTAAAAGCCCTGGCTTCTTTTGATGACGGCTGATGTTTGTGTTACACAAAAAAAAACACCATTCACCCAGGAATGTGTGGCAGCTCAACTGGAAACGAAACTGCCGGGGAGTTATTTTTTGTTTTTTTTTCTTTTGGATGATACGGTGTCACACAATAATTGATACTTTCTTTCTTTACGTCATCACACCGCCATGTGTTTTTTCTTCACTCAAAAATGCAATGAAAACCCCTATGAAATATGGCCTGAGAGAGTTTTGATGTTTAGGTTTTGGTCTGTGGCTTTGCTGAAGATGTTTTGAGGGCTGAAAAGTCAGGGGGTGGGGGGGGGTGAGGGGGCTTTACTCCAAAATTTACTACCACCTGTAAGCAGCCAGCTGTGTGGTTTGCACCGCTCTTCCAAAGAGGAAAAAAACACACCTGGATTTCTTCTATAATCCTGCCAGTTCTACTCCCCACCATTACACACACACACACACACACACACACACACACACACACACATTTCTCCTTGCAGGATTAGGCAAGGTGCATTTGAGCCCCATGCAGTGCAGAATCTAAAAATATCCAGCCGCTGAAATCGAAGCAACAAGAACAAAAAGATGTTTCAAGTTCCTGAAAATCCCAAAATAGACGCAGTGAGACAAACGCGGTCTACAACAAGTCAGAATGAGGCTCCATATCCCGGCGAGGCCCCCACCAAAAACCATCGGCAGGGATTGGCTGTAGTGGCAATGGTGGTGTGATGGGTGGTGGTGGTGTGGTGGAGGAGGAGGGGGACAAAACTGCTCTGTTTTCATATTCTTTCGCATGCTCAGAGCACAGCGCGCCTCACAGTAGCAGACAGAATACAGATCCCAGATCAGACAACCCACACATTTCCCATGTCACCCCAAAAGCCTCTCGGTGGAATTCTCTGAGCTCTTCCCAGTGTGTGAGCGGTCCACACACACACACACACACACACACACACACACACACACCAGTCATTCTTCTGAACCAGACAAGTTTTGGAAACAAAACACAGTCTGGTTAACAACTACTTTGTGTTTTGTTACACCAGCCTATTTTCTTGGTGTGTAATTGGCTACATGTAAAGCTGTTGTAACTAAATCTCATGCCAATTATCCCATTGTGTTGTGCATACTGGGTGAAATGTGTTAAAAGGCTTCATTTGCTAGCCAGGCAGCGATTAGTATGTAGGTTAGGGTTAGTGTGGGAGCGTATTTGGGTTACAGCTATATTTAGACTGTTTGTTGAAAATACTGACAAGTATCTCACCAGACCAACACTTCCTCAAGCGTACGTACTTCCTTTGTCCTGTGCTCCGCCTGGAAGAAGGGTCATCCCACCTCCCCACAACACACACACACACACACACACACACACACAAACACCAACACACACACACAACCTTTACACATAACCTTTTCCCACTGTCCCCGATAACACACACACACACACACACACACACACACGGCGAGACATCCTCTGTTTGTTGGAGGATGGTGCAGACTTTTTTCTGGAGCAAACAAACCGTGCCTGTCTCCGCCAGGCCAACAGAGCATGCGTCAAGGCCCCAAAGACATATTCATCCTACAGCCAGCGTGGAGACAGCATGCTGGCAGCAGCTCCATCTAGCAGCTGCATCCTCCCCAACCCAACGCTGAGCGTCACCCCACACCCGAGCGCTCTCTCCCAGCCTGATTCATGCCATCCAGCAACTCCGCTCCACTTTGGAGACACAGCCATCGCTCTTGTCACAAGCGGTAGTGGTAATGTTTTCCCCTTTCTGGTCTGGAGACCTCATCTTGGCCTGGCCAAACATGCAATTGTCTGTGGAAGCACCGGGGGCCTTTAATGGGAGGGTGTTGATGTGTGAGGACATCTTTTTTCCTCCCTTTCTCTCTCTCTCGCTCTCTCTCTCTCTCTTTTTCTCTCTTTCTAGCCACCAGCCATCCATAGTGTTATGGCCTATTTTCCTTTCCCCCTACACACAAATGCGGCCGTTTTACGCTGTTCAAAGCAATATTTTCTGCCCCACGGGCTGCCGCTGTGGCCCTTTCCAGTTTCTCCGACCTCGCTGTGCACTGATCAGCTCTAATGATGTCAAGCCGACCCCCGCACCCCCCCCCCCCCCCCCCCGCACCCCCCCCATAAACACACACACATATACACATACATATATACACACACACACACACATGCACACCTTCACGAGTCCCAAATTCATTCACAGAGTGGCTCATACAGCTTCATGTGGAAGGTCTTTCAGTGTCACTCTCTCCCTCACCCACCCACACACACACACTTATACACACATATATACATACACATGTGTATGCACACTTGCTCAGAGCACAGCCTATTTGACTGTTTGGCCCAGTTTCTTGAGATGAAGATCAGCAACATCATCAATTTGCAATCTAATACATAAAAGGCAGTCATTCAGTAATGGACACTTTGGATTGCACAGAGGGAAAAGTCGTAATGTTTGATTGTTGACAGTGATTGATGTGGTGGGAATGGGAATGTAGGCTACTGTTACACAACGCGGAAGATGGGCAGCCAACATGATGTCCTAGATGAACCACACAGTAGGTTCACCTGTACCATAAACAGCAAAAGGTCATTATGATATATTGCTTTCTGAAAAGGGTTGTATATGTGCGTGTCAATCATGACAGACACCGATGGGTCATTACGAACCTCCTCCGCTGGCATCAATTAACCATGCGCTCCCTGGGCTACGGTCAGCGTGGTCGAGATGGATGCTACGGCAGGAGAACAGGGATGCAAGGAGGCATGGTGCACTCTCTTTAAATCTTACAGTATGCGCAATAACCTCATGGATGGATCACTTCTTTGCCCGAAAGACGCACATGATCTTTCCCAAATTCTTTGCAATACTGTCGCTCAGGTGATCCTGACACTGGGCACATGCATCGCAAACCACAAAACTATTCTACTATTTCCACTTAAATATCATTCATCTTAGAGATATCTGAATCTAAGACTTACGTAAATTCGCTGCGCATTGTACATATAAGAGAGAAATGGCTGCTATCGTAAGCGTAAGCGCATGGCCATGTGGATGCCAGTGTGCTTTGTCTGGTCCGCATGGCTTCATTTTGAAGAATGAACGCTGGATGGATTAAAAGGGCTTTTCAGCAAGAGCCGGCAAATGACAACTGACTACTTGACTTCTCTGGGATTTCATAAAGATAGACTTTGACTAATTAATAGGATCACAAGAAAAGTCGCTGTTCCAGCAGCATCATTCAGGACATTTCCGTCAACGGCGCTTATCGCTCTGATACATTCGTGCAGCTGCGCTTATATTATGCATTGCAAATGGGAGTCTCTTTTCCCACTGAGAGGTTGAAAACATTAAGGAAACCGACAGAAGCAAATGAATTATTAAAGAACGTGTCTGTTTTTATATTATTTAGCCTAAATCCTCTTTTTGTGCCACTCGCATCCCTCTTCACTAAGCAAAGCATGCGCTCCGATGACTGTAGCTGCTTTAAAATACGAATTACAGGCTGTCATCAAATTACACATGAAGGAAACTGCGATTTTGTTAAGCATTGATTCCCACATTGCTTAGAGTACACGATGCCAACCTCTAATATAAGTCAGTTTAACTTCAACTATTTGTCTACTACGATTGTAAACAACGTAACCGAAACTTTGTAACATAGCAGGAGAATCATTACTACTTTTCAGCATCTAGAGGCAGCAGCGAAGCGTGGAAGTTGATGCTGTCAGCCAGTAATTACAAGATGCTGCCAACAATTTCAGTCATTTTAGCAGACGAGAGCTTCAGTAACGATATTAAAATCACAAGTCACCTGCTGCCAGTTCTCCTCCAAGGACGGCATCGCGGAGAAGTAGCCAGTGTCATGGACGAGCTGGAGTTCCTGGAAAATACTGTAATTCGCCAAAACATCCATGTTGCTGGTCGACGTGCTATTTGGCGACTTTGATCCACAATACAGAGAATCCACTTTCGCTTGATCAAATACGTCAAAAACCATTCAGATCCGATATGACCAATCCTATGCGATAAAATTGTGAGAGCTACATAAAAAATGAAAAAATGTGAACTATGTAGTTAAGGGAAACAATATTTGTAAATTGTGTAACAACTTGGACGTGCAAGTCCGTACGCTTTAGTTAGCGCGCTGCGGTTTCAGTCTTGAGAGTAGGATGCAAGCTCTCTCACAAAATGTCCATCAAACAAGCTATCCGCATTTCAAAATTGCAATCTTGCTAGATTCCAGGTACCCGTCCCCTGCTCTACTTCATCGCAAGCAAGAAGCAGAGCTCGCCGACTTCGTAGCCAGTGCGAGCCAAGGGGGGCGATTCAGAGGGGGGCAGCGACGGAGAGCGGTTTGGGGGCGTGTATACTTGTCAGTCAATTCAGCACGTAACCATATAAGGTAAATAGGGTTGATGACTTTGCTTGCGACCAATTAGGGCGGCGCTAAAATCTGTATTTAGGCGGAGTCACATTAGGCTCCGCGCTGCCGTTGGCTGCTTAGCTCTGTCAATCACACCATACATAGCGCTGAAAGGTGAGCTATTTTTAGTGGGCTATATAAATTAAGCGGCAGTGGCGCCGGCTCAGTCATAGCCAGAGCGTCGTCCGCAAGCATGGAGAGCCGCGTGCTCTGTTTTCAACGTGAACGTGTGAAGCTGTCAGTTGCCACAGCAGAAGTCACTTCTCTTATCTCATCTGTGGTAATGACGCATACATATCTCATTGCTTAGCAATGTAAACGTCTATTATTTACAGACAAATCTACCACTGTAAAAGTATTATTTTCCACAATGTTAAGCACAATCCACCAGAAAATGAAAAAGGAAAAAAAGAACACTCAAACAATGATGAGTTTACAAATATTGTATGAACCCACGAAAAGACAATTATGCAACTGCTAAACCCTAAAAATATAAATTTGCTCTAAGCCTACCCTGGAGCATCCTGTTGCCTCTGGTGGTGGTAGTTGGAACTATTTCCTCCGTCTTTCCTGCTTTCTCCAGCTCGCCATCTGTGTTTGAGTAGTGTGCGTGCGAGTTTTGCTGTGATTGAGTACTTTCAACTTGTACACTCGCTTGAGCTTGAATTTGAATGGAATTCTTAAATTACTCATATATAGGATGTATTTCGTCGACACATATCCCATCTTACCTTAAGCCCTAAATTTGATTTCCGCGTTGTAAATAAGGCCAAGGTACGTGTACAGACAGTTCGTGAATTTACGGATTGATGGGAATCTGGAACAGAACGTAAAACTGTCAACAGCAGACCGCCGACCACATATTGTCCAACAGCTACACCGTGGACACAAATCCAATGCACCTTAAAAACGCTCTTGAGGATGCACAGGGAGACCCAGAAGTCTCAGTGCTTGTTCTTGAATTCCCGTGTCTTTGACACATGGGAAGGGAATATAGAGCCAGAGACAGAGAGACAGGGTAAAAAAAATCGAAGTCGATTTGAAATAGGTAACCCTGTGGTGATATGCCTACTAGACCGTGAAATAATTAAGTGTGCTTGCAAAAAGCACACTTATTGTTATCTCCCCGTTTATTAAGTGTGCTTGCAGAGCACACTTATTGTTATCTCCCCGTTTATTAAGTGTGCTTGCAGAGCACACTTATTGTTATCTCCCCGTTTATTATTATTATTCTCCTAGACCAGATCTTGAAGACGCTACTAGTCCTCAGGCTTTGGAGATAGAGACACCGTTCCAACTCTAAAACGACCGGCCCGGTTTGGACATGACTGCCTACATTTCGGTATACCGTACCTCTTGTCGTTCGTCCGTTATTGTCGTTTTTCTGCAACTTTTTGGCCCATTGAAAATGAATGGCGGAATGTTGGCACGCATATTTGCAAGCACACTTTTTGCATTTTCTGCGGGAATGCAGTCTAGTTATTCTTCTTCTCCTGAACCAGATCTTGAAGACGCTACTAGTCCTCAGGCTTTGGAGATAGAGACACCGTTCCAACTCTAAAACGACCGGCCCGGTTTGGACATGACCGCCTACATTTCGGTATACCGTACCTCTTGTCGTTCGTCCGTTATTGTCGTTTTTCTGCAACTTCTTGGCCCATTGAAAATGAATGGCAGAATGTTGGCACGCATATTTGCAAGCACACTTTTTGCATTTTCTGCGGGAATGCAGTCTAGTTATTCTTCTTCTTCTCCTGAACCAGATCTTGAAGACGTTACTATTCCTCAGGCTTTCGAGATAGAGACACCGTTCTAACTCTAAAACGACCGGCCCGGTTTGGACCAGACCGCCTACAATTCTGTATACCGTACCTCTTGTCGTTCGTCCGTTATTGTCGTTTTTCTGCAACTTTTCCGCCATTGAAAATGAATGGCGGAATGTTCAGGCTGATGATGTCACAGTACACTGCTCTACTCTAGCAGCTAGAGTGAGGTCTGCCCTCACTCTAACCTCCACTCGGTTTTTTAATGATTAAAACTCAACCGCTTAACCTATAAACTTGATTTAAAGTTTGTAAGAGAGGTCTGGGATCTGACTGTGACCTGTGTAAAATTCATGTGGCAACTACTTAAACTGTTTGAGGCAGGACAGTTTAAAAATGGTGTCAGACAGTCTATGGGATTTTGCCATACATTTCATCATCTTACTGTAAACAGGTCAGGGTGCATGTCTGAAGTTTTAAATGATCAAAACTCAACCGTTTAACCTATAAACTTCATTTAAACTTTGTAAGAGAGGTCTGGGATCTGACTGTGAGCTGTGAAATTTTGATGTGGCAACTACTTAAACTTTTTGAAACAGGACAGTTTAAAAATGGTGAAAGAGAGGCAGACAATACTGTGGCAGTTGCACCTGGACCAACTGCCATTTTTTAAATGTGGAATGTTCAGGAATAGAACTCTCGTGATGTCATAATACCCATGCCATGGCCTGCATAATGTTCTGCCATGGGAGTGTATTGCAGCCTATAGTGCCAATTGGTAAAAACTAAATAATTCCCACATATATTTGCTCTGATGATCACAAACCTTGGCACATGCAAGCACACTTTTGCATTTTCTGCGGGAATGCAGTCTAGTTATTATTATTCTCCTGTCCTGGATCTTTCAGACATTAATACTCCTCAGGCTTTTGAGATAGAGACACCGTTCCAACTGTAAAACGACCAGCCCGGTTTGGACCAGACCGCCTACAATTCTGTATACCGTACCTCTTGTCGTTCGTCCGTTATTGTCGTTTTTCTGCAACTTTTCCGCCATTGAAAATGAATGGCGGAATGTTCAGGCTGATGATGTCACAGTACACTGCTCCACTCTAGCAGCTAGAGTGAGCTCTGCCCTCACTCTAACCTCCACTTCGTTTTTAAATGATCAAAACTCAACCGTTTAACCTATAAACTTGATTTAAACTTTGTAAGAGAGGTCTGGGATCTGACTGTGACCCGTGTAAATATCATGCGGTAACTACTTAAACTGTTTGAGATAGGACAGTTTAAAAATGGTGTCAGACAGTCTATGGGATTTTGCCATACATTTCATCATCTTACTGTAAACAGGTCAGGGTGCATGTCTGAAGTTTTAAATGACCAAAACTCAACCGTTTAACCTATAAACTTGATTTAAACTTTGTAAGAGAGGTCTGGGATCTGACTGTGAGCTGTGGAATTTTGATGTGGCAACTACTTAAACTTTTTGAAACAGGACAGTTTAAAAATGGTGAAAGAGAGGCAGAGAATACTGTGGCAGTTGCACCTGGACCAACTGCCATTTTTTAAATGTGGAATGTTCAGGAATAGAACTCTTGAGTGATGTCATAATCCCCATGCCATGGCCTGCATAATGTTCTGCCATGGGAGTGTATTGCAGCCTATAGTAGTTATCTCTAGTAGTTATCTATGTAGTCAGTGCTGCTCTGTTAACCTAGCAAATGTTTGTTAGCCGTTATGTTAACAATGCTAGCTATGTTAACTATGCTAAAATGCAAAATAATTAACTGGGTTAAAAGTGTTACTCGGTTGACTCAGCTTGTACTTGTTAGCAGTTATGCTAATAATGCTAACAATGCTAATAATGCTAACTACGCTAAAATGTGAAGTAAGTAACTGTGATAACATTGTTGTGTAGCTATATTAGCTGAGGCTATTTAGCCATTATGCTAACAATGCTAACTATGCTAAAATGCAAAGTAATTAACTGGGTTAACATTGTTACTTGGTTAACTCAGCTAGTATTCGTTAACAGTTGTGCTAATAACGCTAATTATGCTAATAATGTTAATTATGCTAACTATGCTAAAATGTGAAGTAATTAACTGTGCTTACAGTGTTGTGTAGCTATATTAGTTGAAGCTATTTAGTAGCTATGCTAACATTGCTAACAATGCTAAAATGCAAGCACACTTTTTGCATTTTCTGCGGGAATGCAGTCTAGTTATAGTTATAATGCTGTTGCAAACAACAGTAGCAGTAGACCTAATATGACAGTAATCACTGTTGTTAATCATTACAATTGGAAATGTAATTATTCCAACAGATTTACAGGCACAAAGCCTAGTGTCTGTGTGTGTATGTCTGTGTGTGTGGTAAGTGTGCAGTGTTGTACTTTATTATTAAAGCACTAAGAGACAGATGGATGATAAGATATGGCGATGTAGGGGTAGCTGGCTTCACACACAAAACATAGGTATTCATTTACATTCCCCATATCCCCAGTAGGCAGAGAATGTCTAAAGCTGGCTCTCTGCCAGTCTTCATTATCTGAGAACATGTTAGACAATACAACACACCCAAAATCCTCTGGCTCATGGTTGTTAGCGGTATACACTGACATTCTGCTTTTGCTGAGCCAGCAGGATGTAATATAGTCGAATATTGCAGCACAGTTTTTGATGCTTTTGAGGCAAGACATGAAGTGGTCATTATCAAGCACAGTGCAGTGTTATTACACCTTGGATTGTTTATGAAAGGCAAATGTGTTAAGGACATTGAGCAGAATGTAGTAAAAGGGCAGAATGGCATATAGCAAGCGAAACCTGTGATTGTGGGTTTTGAAAAGATTGCGTGTGTTCACACATTGCTCCCTAGAATAAACAGAAATTCAGCTTCAGGCTGAACAGGTCCAAGTGCATGTGTGTAAATAGTATGGAAATGCGATGACCTGAGAATGACCTTCCTCCCGAGGCACAGGGGTGACTTCCACCGTATTCTTTTGACCCTGAACCCTTAGCATGTAATTAGATAGCCTGAACCATTAAAGGGTTTGGAGACAACGCAGGGGTAGACAAGTACCTCTGTCTGTGTGTGTGTGTGTGTGTGTGTGTGTGTGTATACGTGTGCATGTGACCTGTGTGTGTGTGTTTGTGTGTGTGTGTGTGTGTGTGTGTGTGTGTGTGTGTTGTTCCTCCTTCAAAAGGCTTAATAAGAGGCCACTGAGAGACCCAAAAAAACATTTCTAGAGACTGAGAAGCAGCCAGTCTCTCATCCTAACAGCCGAATTGTGCCTTTCAGTCACGAAACCACTTATGTAATGGTCTTTGACGATTCTGTAGAAAGGATTCAGGTCAGTCATTAGACGGGAATGTCATGAATAGGACCACAAAGTAAGGCAAACAGCTGCTTACTCTAAGATGAGCGGTGCTGCTTGTTAAACTGGCATGCTTGGGAGCCTGTTGCATTCTGGGAAACAAACAACCAAGCAAGCAGTCAAGCAGGCAGGCAGGCAGGCGTGTTTAGTTCTGTGGAGCACCTCAGTGGGGTTGGATACACCGCATACCCACGGCGGCGCCACCACAGCTGTGGGGTGAAGCTCGGAGAAGAATGGCAATCCTCTGTAATTCAGGCTACGTGTGGGCTCTCCTTGCGAAACAAACAAACAAACAGACCGGGATAAGAGGGTGAAAGCAGGGGGGAGCAGTGGCAGAAACAGTCAGAGAGAGAGAGAAGGAGAGAGAGAGAAAGGGGGAGAGAGAGAGGGAGCAAAAAAAAGAGAGAGGGAGGGAGGCAGAGTGAGGTAGGTTACTGTAATCTGACTCAGTGCAAAGCCCCCCTCGCACATTCAGGGTGTGTTATGTATCCGATTTGCTCTCTTTGTGTAAGCCCGATTTATGCTCCCCTCTCCAGCCCGCCCCTGAGCGGCCACAGTGGCACGGGGAGCTGTAATCTCATTATTCTGCTCTGGGGGGCTGGCTGACGGCCCTGGAACTACGATTTACACATGGCATTTGGGGAGGGACAGGAGCGCACGCCGCCGTCGAAGCACCCACTGACATTTATCCATTTGACACATTTGCCTTGTCTTACCTCTCCTCTCCTCGCCCCCCCCATTCCCCTTGCTCTACTAGCTTTAGTGCTGGCGAACACTCACTTGCTACTCTCTCTCTCTCTTTCTCTCTCTCTCTCTCTCTCTCACTCTCTGCCTCCTTGTCAGTAGCTCTCCTGCTCTCTCTCATCTCTTTTCCTTAGATTCTGCGACCCTGCACCGTGTCCTGTGTCCCCAACACACATCCATGTATGCTTACACACATGCCCTGGTGATGACATACACACACACACACACACACACACACACACACACACACACACACACACACACACACATGCCTTGATGCTCTCACACACACATACACACATTACCAAATACCCCTTTCACACACACACACACACACACACACAGACACACACAGAGACACACACAAACACACACACACAAACACACACACACACACACACACGGACACACACACAGACACACACACACACACACACATCTTGTAACAGTCTCTCTGCCGAGCACTCTGTCTTGCTGTGCCTGCAGTGCTGTCTCCGTGTGTGTTCAGCTGGAGAGCACCAGCCAAGGAGCCGCAGGAAGTACAACAGAATTATGAGACTTTCTCACATTCAGTGCACACGTGTGTGTGTGTGTGTGTGTGTGTGTGTGTGTGTGTGTGTGTGTGTGTGTGTGTGTGTGT
>CM059275.1:24575284-24580284 GCA_030347295.1 Setipinna tenuifilis | reverse complement strand
TCCCTGAGGTATGGCTTACTGGAAGGGAGTTTGGGCCTCATCTCCCCCAGGGCTATGCTGAGAAAGAGAGAGAGAGAGAGAGAGATGGGGGAGAAGAGAAAGAGAGAGGGAAGGCAAAGACAGAGCAAGCGAGAGAGAGAGAGACGAAAGAGAAAGTGGGCTGAAAATAAAAAAAAAACTGGAAGAGCAAAGGACCAAAATGCCCTCTCAGCTGGCTGGCGTTTTAAGTGCTGTGTTGGTGCTTCCCGTGCCAAGAAAACGGGGTAAACAGCAAAAAACATCAAGCGGTGGAGAGAGGAGAGAGGAGAGGGGAACACGGGCAGGGCCACGAAAGGGCAGCTTTTTCAAGCCAATTAAATCTGACAGAGAGCACGGAGGAACAGACAGTCGAAAATTTCCCCCCATTGTCCCTGCCATCCTCGGAAAGGTTAACGTGATGCAAATGCGGCCTCTCTGAATTTCAATAATTGCACGCCGATAGTCTCTCTGGTCCGCTCTCTCCTGTCCTCCACTTCTCTGCGACGGTGGTCGCACTTGGGGGAAAGGGATGGGGGTGGGGGTGGGGGAGGGAGCAGGGAGGGGGGGTGACACTTTTTTTTTTTTTTTTTTTGTCGCAATTTCTCTCCATCATCATAATTGCATAAGTGTGGTACCTGCCACTAGTTCACACAAATGTTCTGTAATATATTCACAACTGTTTTTTCTGTAGCGCTACCTGTCAGACATGTACAGGCCACACGGTGTGTGGAGACACAGAAATTAATAAAGAACACACTCCAGTAGGCCCGATGTTCATCATGGAAATCACATTAACAGATGTGTGTGTGTGTGTGTGTGTTTTGTGTATGTGTCTGTATGTCTGCTCTGGATGTGTGTCTGTGTGTCTGTGTGTCTGTGTGTCTGTGTGTCTGTGTGTCTGTGTGTCTGTGTGTCTGTGTGTGTGTGGAAAGCACTGGACTGGGTACATGTGTGTGTGTTTTTTCCATGTTGTGACTTAGCACAAAAGAAGAAGTCAGGGGTCAAAGAATCGGGCCATTCAGTAGGCTGCCATGGCAACACCACACGGCGTAGCAGCTGTCAGGTATTGACATTCAGCGATGGGTGGGGGTGGGGTGAGATGTTGGTTGGGGGGGGGGGGGGGGGGGGGGGTTGTGATAGTAGTTCAGTGGTAGTCGGGTAAGGGGAGGTAGGATGGGGTGGGGTGGTTGCTAGGCGATTGTGATAGTAAAGAGTTTGGTGGTGGTAGTGGAGGAAGGGAGGAGGAGGGGGGAGGGGAGAAGGGGGACAGGGGGGAGCGGAGGGTGTGTGGGGTGGGGGTGGGGGGTGGGGGGGCTGGTGGGGAGCTGTGCCTCAGCAGCAGGCATGTTGGGTAAGCGGCGCATCCTTAACCAAAGGACTTATTTATCAGCTCTAACTGTGCCACCGCTCCAATATGTGTCTGTTTTATTTACGGCCACAATCTCTGCGCCGGCCTGAATATCTTCTCTCCTAAGAAATGGATGTACTATCTGCTGTGTGAAACCTGAATGCTTTATACGTGTGTGTGTCTGTGTGTGTGTGTGTATGTGTGTGTATGTGTGTGTGTGTGTGTGTGTGTGTGTGTGTGTGTGTGTGTATGTATGTGTGTGTGTGTTTGTGTTTGTGTTTGTCTGTGTCTCTGTTTGTATATTAATATAAAAATGTATACATATATGAATGACACACATACTTTTGTAGACATCTGAAAATGCTCAAGACTTTCCATTTTGCTTTGTTGCTATAACAACCTCCAGATTTAGCACCCGCCGAAGCTACATTTAATTGAGAGCGTTGTGTCTGACTAATGCTTATCATAAATTGGTGAGGCGATAAGGGTCTGATAATGCAGTCATAGTTTGCTCACCTGTCTGGTCTGTGGGTTAAGGCAATCTCTCCACAGACAGGTCTCTGTCAGCTTGGGGGCCCCCTGCTGCTATCGACGGCGAAGGGTTGGAATCAATAAGCGTTGCGGAGGCTAGCAGACCCATTCCAGCAACACTTGTCATCAATACTCTCAGCGAAAATGAAGGCATGAAATTGCCCCTCCATTAAGCACAGAAAATATTTATTTATATATTTTATTTATGTATTTTTCCCCTCGACCCACCACCACCACAAGCACCACTTCCCCTGCTTAGCTGAGATGGCAGTAATATTTGTGTTTCTCTGTGAACATCAGCAATTGTTAAGATTGGACTAGTGAAAATTACTGTTTAAGGATTCTTTTCTGGTAAGCACCTTTTTTATGGGAGGAAATTACAGTTAAGTGTGTACACGCAGCCGACAAAAGAAAATGGCTTTATGATTGTTTCACCCCATTGATCCTCTCGGACAGAGAGCACATCCCCTAGAGGACACTGAGCAGCGATACAAGAAGGAAAAAAAGAGGATTATATAGAGCATTTTTAAAAAAAAAGAAAAAAAAAAAAGAAAAGATAATGGCTACAGTATGACAAAATGTCAGAACCGGGGGAAACGTCCAGGCTTGAGGAAACACAGAGCTTGTTTGTTGTCCCGTGACCCTTGCTGGACGATAACTTGTTTACAGCAGGGGAAGCTGCAGTGCAGCACTCGGAAAAGAGAGAGAGAGAAAAAAGAGGAAAAAGCCTCGAAAGGCAGTCCTGCAAATCTGACTTGAAAGAACTTTTTCTGTGACTGTGAAAGGGAAGGCCTGACTTGCCTCTCTCTCTCTCTCTCTCTCTCTCTCTCTCTCTCTCTCTCTCTCTCTCTCTCCCTCTCCCTCTCTCTCGTCCTCTTTCTCTCTCCTTCTTTGTCTCTCCCTCTCCCTCTCTTCCCCTCTTTCTCTTTTCCTCTTTCCCTATCTTCCTCTCTCTTCTCTGTCTCTCGTACTCTTTCTCTCTCGCTCCCTCTCCCTCTCTTCCCCTCTCTCTTTTCCTATTTCTCTCCCCCTCCCTCTCTGTTCCTCTCTCTCTCTTTTCCTCTTTCTTTCTCTCTCTCTCTCTTTCACTCTCTTACTCTCCCTCTCTCTTTTGGCAGACTGTACCGTCTTGTGTACTCTGCGCGGGATGCAAGATGTTCCCTCTTCAGTCAAACGCCACGTTCTAGCGAGTAATCGGCAATTATCGGTAATTGGTTCTTTTGACGCGTAAACAACCTCGCCGACTGCAAAGAGCAAATCTAATCATCTCAATTGCATGTTTAATGTATGCATGATGTATGTTTATTGTGACACAAGGACACTGGGAGTCTGCCTCCAATTACACAACTTCACTTAGAGGTCTTTCAAGCCAGTTCATCTTGTGATGGTGGTGGGAGGGGACGGTCCCAAATGTCAATGCCTATAACATTACTTCGCCCCACCACTTCACCCTGTGTTTTGCAAGCGCGGTGTGTGTGGGTGTTTTTACTAGTCCTGTGTGTGCTGGTCTAGCATGAGTGTATGTTTTTTACTAGTCCTATGTGTCTTGACCCAGGTAATGTGTGTATTTTACGAGTCCAGCTGTCATAAGGACAGAGAGTGGGTGGCTGATGTGGTGTGTGTGTGTGTGTGTGTGTGTGTGTGTGTGTGTATGTGTGTGTGTGTGGAGGAGGAAGAGGAGGAGTAGCTAGCTTGCGTGATGCGATGTGTGAGCTCCACACCTGGCCTTGAGGGCCAGCTCGTCTCAGTGGCAGTGTGTGTGTGTGATAAGCAGTGTGTGTGTGCGATAAGCTACTCCTTTGTGACCCGCTTCACCTGACCTTCACGTGTCTTTCAACAAATCCACTCCATACGACCCCACCCCCACCCCACCTGCACCCCCACCCCGATCCTCTAGTCGACCATCCTCAAACGCCCCTGCTAACCACCCCCATAGTGCCAGCACAGCAGGGGTTTGTGTGTGTGTGTGTGTGTATGTGTGTGTGTATGTGTGTGTGTGTGTGTATGTGTGTGTGTGTGTGTTGGGGGTGCTGGTAGAATGGACTTAGCCCTGTGCCAGTGTCAGAGGGGGTGGTGGTCCTCCCCCCTCATCCGTATGTATGTATTCAGGGCATGAAAGGGGGAGACGTGTTCCCTGGAATAACGCCTCGGCCTGGGAGCTTCACGCAGTGCGCAGCCCCAATATGTGGAAATGTTCACTGGCACCGCTTCAGCTTCATTTACTAAAGATGACAGACCCGCAGTGTGTGTGTAGGAGTGTGTGTAGGAGTGTGTGTGTGTGTGTGTATCTGTCTGTGCCTGTGTGTTTTCAAGAAGGCATTAGCGCACAAATGTATAATTTGGGCATATTTTGCAGTTCATAATGTAACATGAATGAATTTACACCTGAGCAGCTTTCTCTCTCCATCTCTCACTTTCACTGTGTGTGTGTGTGTGTGTGTGTGTGTGTGTGTGTCCTAGTGTGTGTCCTAGTGTGTGTGTGTGTGTGTGTATGTGTTTCTGTGTGTGTGTGCGCGCATGCATGTGTGAGTGTGTGTGTGTGTCTGCATGTGTGTGAATGTGTGTGTGTGTCTGCATGAGTGTGAATGTGTGTGTGTGTGTGTGTGTGTGTGTGTGTGTGTATATCTTTGTGTGGAATCAGAAGGGGAGCTCTGCAGAGGTGCTCGGCAGCGAGGCCTCCTTATCGATGCCCATCACGTTCATTAGTGGGACTGCACCTGCATATTCAGAGGTGATCATGCTGATCTGTAGCGCAGCTCCGCTGTGCACGCGCCCTCCTCCAATCAGACGGCTCCCTGTGATCTGTCTGTGTTTATTTTTAACTTCCTTTCAAATACACACATCTATGACAGGGAAGAAACATGGAGATGATTAATTAAACAGTCATTCTCTCTCCGAGGGGAATCCTTCTGCTGTCTCTCCTCTTTTTTCTCACTCTTTCTCCTTCTCTCACTCTCTCTCTTTCTCTTCCTTATTCTCTCCCTCTCTCTCTCTCTCTCTGTCAAAGTTTCTCGTTTGCTCTCGTTGAAACCTCAGAGGTTTGCAGGAGCTGCCCCCCCCCCTCCCCTCACGCCCCCCCCACCCCCCACTCTCCCTTAGCAGC
>CM059275.1:24558749-24573749 GCA_030347295.1 Setipinna tenuifilis | reverse complement strand
ATATCAGCATTTGCACTATGCATTTTATAAAGTGCTCTCTCTCTCTTTCTGTCACTTTCTTTCTCTCTCTCTCTCTCTCTCTCTCTCTCTCTCTCACACACACACACAGTCACACACACACTCACATACACACACTTTCTCTGTCTTTCTCTGTCACTCTCGATCAGACACACTCACACACACTTTATCTGTCTTTCTCTTTCTTTGTCACTCTCTCACACACTCACTCACACACACACACACACACACACACACATACACACACACACACACACGCAGACACACACATTAGATCAGCTAAGGAGATGCGCCTAACAGCATGGGCCAAAATGCTCATTAACTTTTGATGTATTTCCTCAGGGTATGAAGAGTGTCTCCTGGCCTCTGGTCCGCAACAGCCTGCCATGATGTCTCTTACCAGACTATTTAGCCCTGGCACGCCTCCAAAATGTTATCACGCCACTGCACTTACCAATCATGCCACACCTCCCTCCCTTGTAGTCTCTCCTATAAAAAAAACACAGGCGATCTGGTCAATTTCAGATAGGACAGGACCGAAAAAAAAAGATGAATATTTCGTGCCGTACCATTCGTGCTTGCCTTTTGCTGCATCGCGCATCGGTTTATGTAAGCGGAGAGTGTGCGTGTATAGCATTTCACCGTCCGATGCTCTTTTGTATGTATTGGCTTTTAATGAACAGCGGTTGAGAAATAAGCCAACCTCAGGCATCTCTGCCTTAGATGGCCGACTTCAGAGAGCAGGTTTGTCTCTAATGGCACGACTTACCTCAAAGACGTATCGATTGCATTACATAATATATAATCCATAACGCACACCATCTGCTCTTTTCAGTTATTTATTTATTTATTTTTCCTCCAGCACCGCCTGAGATGTACAAAGAGGGGTGAGCGAGTGTATCTCGGCCGCATCCAAACCATCCCAGCTCTGTGTTTTTTTTTTGGGGGGGGGTCTTTATGTCTTCTTTGTTTTACTGCTGAATAGAGCATAACTCTTTCTGAAGCCTGCGAGCTGATGCTAAAGCGTGGGGGCCATTTTAGCTGCGCGCAGTGTAGTACAGAGGGCTAAGATTACTGCTGTGAAAAGCATTTTCCTCCTTTCGCCTTCAAGCACACTTATCATTGGCACAGAAAAAAAAGAGAGCTTCGAAACATACGTTACCATAACGTTTTCGTCTGACCCCCGGGTCCACCAGAGGCTAATAAATGTCACCAGAAATGCCAAGTCACAAAGGAGCCCCTGTTTTAACATGACAAGAGGCAGTGCTGTCTCATATGGGTGGTACAAGCAAAAAGCTAAGGAGGAGAAATGGGGAGAAATAAAAATTGATGTAGCAAAGAAAAAATAAAAATTTGGTGGGGAGAGGGGTGTGGGGGGGGTAGATAGGGGTAGATGGGGTGGGGGGGGTAAGGGAGAAATGTGTGAACGGC
Source organism: Setipinna tenuifilis (assembly GCA_030347295.1). Lineage (NCBI taxonomy): Eukaryota > Metazoa > Chordata > Actinopteri > Clupeiformes > Engraulidae > Setipinna > Setipinna tenuifilis. Next base: position 24,572,300 of record CM059275.1, on the reverse strand, counting down.
AGCATAGAGTTGTTTCACAGCAGGGCTGTTAATGCCTTTGTTAAAAAAACACAGATCCAGTGAATGCAAATCTGGATTAAGGGCTAAAAGCATGAAATCCCTGCCAGCAGTAATAAGGGATGATTTCTATTGATGAGCATGGCAGGAAGCTAGCTAATGCACACACACACACACACACACACACACACACACACACACACACACACACACACACACACACACACACACACACACACACACACACACAGGAAATGCATTTAAATTGACACTTAACCTGCACTTGCCATTTAGCTGGCTTAGCGATGCAGATAGGAATCTGAGTGTGTGTACGTGTCAGTGTGTGTGTGTGTGTGTGTGTGTGTGTTCGTGCCCCGTAGAAAAACCCCTTTCACTCTTGCGGTGAAAGGTTTCTTCAATGTTTTTCTAATGTTTCAGTGGGGAGGATTGACTGAGGCTGGGGCTTATTAAAAAGAGGGGATCAGATTAAGCACTTGGAACACCAGCTTTTGCTGATTGGCCTTCTCTCTCTCTCTCTTTCTCTCTCCCCCTCTTCCTTTCTTTCCCTTGCTCTCTCACTTTCTCATTTTCTCTCTCTCACTCTCTCTCTCTCTTTCTCTTTCTGTTTCCAATATGCATTAGGAACAAGGCCTCGTTTTCAACCACAACGGTGAAAAACAGGATAAATGAAACTTTTACCACATGCTGCTGAGGTGACGGGACAAATGAGGAAAAAGCCCTGACATAAAATACATAAAACATCACACGATGCCTTTTTTCCCTCCATCTCCTCCTCCTCCTCCTCCTCACACTCCTAGCAGTTCTGAGATATGCAGTGTGTGTGTGTGTGTGTGTGTAGGTGTGTGTGTGTGTGTGTGTGGAGGTGGGGGGAGACAGTGACATGAAACATAGATGGACGTGGTTTGCGACTGATCACAGGGCATGTCTAAGAACACCTTCAATCGCAGCTCAGATTATTAACATGTGGATGATTGTAAAGCTTTCATGTGTGTACTGCCCACTGGTTTGGTTTTTTGCAGGGAATCTCCATTTCAACTCCCACACCTACACTTAAGATGAACACCCCCCGCGGGGCAGGGCCCTCGTTAAGGGTCAGCCTGCGAGGACTTTGTTCATTTAAACGGCTCTCCTTAATGAGCGAATGATTTAACAAATTTCTCTTCATGACCGAGATGCTGTGTTCAAAAAAAAAACACACCAACCAAAAGTGCAGCAGCGGCACAGAGAGCAAAAATTAATAAACCATCAAAAGGGAGGCTCAATATCAGTGCTGTGCTGCTCTTCTCTTCTCTTCCTCTCCTTCCAAGTGCTGTGAATTTACTCTCCACAGAAACATTGACCAGAAGGTATCGGTTGATTCAACATCCTGGTCACAAAATGGAATGCAAATATTTCCAGCGAGAGATATCAACGCACAGGAGGGCCTGAGGGATCGTTTTTTTTTTTCTTTTTTTCCTTCTTCTTCTTCTTCTTCTTTTTTTTCTTTGCAGAGGTGGGAATGGCAGTGCCATGCTTGCATGAACATAGCAGATAAGCCTGAGGTGTTCATCTAGACTTACAGTCCTCGGCACGTACGCCAGGTAAATAGCAAGGCCCTTAAGGGGGGCCTGAAAAGCCCTCTCGACTTAATATTCAAATATTCCTATGTGTGTGTGTCTGTGTGTGTGTGTGTGCCTGTGTGCATGTACTGTATGTGTGTCTGTGTGTGTGCATGTGTGTGTGTATGCATGTGTGTGTGCATGTATGTGCGTGTGTGTGCGTGCACGGGTGTGTGTTTGTGGGTGTGTGAGTCACAGTGTGTCATAGTGAGTCACAGTGTGTGTGTGTGTGTATGTGTGTATGTATGTGTAACAGAGATTGTGTATGTGTGTGTGCGTGTGTGTGTGTAACAGAGATTGTGTATGTGTGTGTGTGTGTGCGTGTGTGCATGTGTGTGTGTGTTTCAGAGCCAATACATTTTTCCAAGGAAGGAAGAAAAAAAAGAAGAAAAGAGCCAAGCCCTTCCTGCTTATCAGGGTTCTGTCAGGCCACAGGGATGAACTTCACTCCTTTTTTTCCATCATCTTTATTAGTCTTTGCTTTGGCAGAGCGAGTGAGCGAGCGAGCGAGACATCCGATCACTCAGCCCCCTATAGTACACTTCGAGTGACAGCCGCCCATCAAAGAGGAAATGGATTGGGACGGGACGCGCCTTCGCAGAAGGCTCGTGACGTGTGGCGGTGACTTTCGCTTTCGTGGCATTCTAGGAAAAAAATCTGGAGAAAAAGAGGCGAAAGTGAGCCTTCTCTTTCGGTTCTCCTCCTTTCTCTACAGCTGCTTAGAGTCAAGCTAAGATCCTGACCCCCCTCCCCCATCCCACCCCCCCCTTTTCCTTTATTGGACTTTATTGCAGACTTATGTTGTGTAATAATTCTCTCATTTCCTTTTCTGCTGCAAAGGAGGAAGCGGGAAGAGAAAGAGGGGGGGGGGGGAGGGGGGGGGCTTTGAGAAATATTGTCAACATCGTCATCTAAGGTGGGGGGCTGCTGGGGGTTGGAATGAGCCTCAGGCTTTGACAGTATATATTACATTAGGCCCCCCCACGGCTCAGCATCCCCAGTATGAAATTACTAAAATTGTGCCGTTTTCACTCAACAGCATCCCTCTGTGTGTATGTGTGTGTGTATTGTGTGTATGTGTGTGTGTATGTATGTATGTATGTATGTGGGTGTGTATGTGTGTGTGTGTGTGTGTGTTTCTGTATGCGTGTGTGCATGTGTGTGTGTGTGCTCAATATTCCAAAAAGCTGAAGCAAATGAGGAAAAGATGGGGGAGGTGTGGTGGGAGGTGTATGTGTGTGCATGCATGTGTGTGGGTGTGTGTGGATGTGTGTCGGTGTGTGTGGGGGCGGGTGTGTGGTTGGCGGGGCGATGCTCGTCTTGCTTTAGCAGAAACTATAGTGGCGCATTTGTTAAAACACAATTAAATAGGTGCGCGGAAGCATATAGGTCCAGGAATGAGCTCGCCAGTCTGTGCTCAATGGAGCAGGTAATTTCCTCGCCGGATAAGTAGTTAGCGGATGTCTCCAGTAGCTTATGCCCCTCCGCAAAGCCCTTCTCCTGCCTGATAGCGAACGGAACAGTTTGGCGTCGCCCCGTATTTGGCTATGAGCTCTGAACCGCGATATTAGCCGATGAAAAGAAAAAGCTTGAATATGCGGTCTTCTTCTTTTTTTTATATATTAACATGCCTGTTTACACACGCTCATACCGTACCGTATGTATCTGTATGTGTATGTGTGTGTGTGTGTGTGTGTGTGTGTGTGTGTGTGTGTGTGTGTGTGTATAAGTGTGCAAGTGTATGGTTATTTATGTGTGGAATGTGGCTTGAAATCAACTTCCAACCAGCCAGCTTTGCAACTGTGTCAGCATGAGAATACATACGAATACACACATGCTAAGACCGTGTGCATGCCTTGTAATGTACATTACTGATCTTATGTGCATTCATACATACAAACGTACATGCACACCCACACACACATTCATACAAATACAGACTCACACACACACACACACACACACACACACATATACATAAAAATACAGTCACATACCCCTACACACACAGACACACACATCTGCAAATGCACACCCATGCACACACACACACACACACACTCATAAATACAGACTCACACACACACCTACACATGCACATGCACACAGCTACAGATGCACATGCACCCACTCACATGCACACGCACGTCCACGTCCACACACACACACCCACACACAGCGAGTTGCTTTGGTTACTAGGTAGATGTCAAGGCAGGCCAGGAATTCCAATGGGGAGATTTGACCGCGAGAATAAGGTAAGGAGCTCCAGCAGATGGAGGGTTTGGGGTGAGGGTGGGGGGTGAGGGTGGGGGTGGCGGTGGGGGGTTGGTGGCTGTCGGAGACGCTAGGCTTTGTCTGACTCCCACAGAGAGAAGCTTGTTGCTGTGGGTTGACTCCTGGCTATACAGGGTATTAGATGAGAATGGAGCAAAGAGAGACAGACTGAATGTGTGTATGTGTGTGTGTGTGTGTGTGTGTGTGTGTGTGTGTGTGTGTGTGTGTGTGTGTGTGTGTGTTTGTGCGTGTCTGTGTTTGATACAGAGAGATGACAAAGACAGAAAAAGAGAGAGAGGGGGAGGCAGAGATGAGAGAGAGAGCGTGAGCCGGGGAATGAAAGAGAGAGGGAGGGAGGGAGGGAGGCAGGGGAGAGAGAGTAGGAAGAAGGGAGGGAGGGAGAGGGAGAGGGAAGGAGGGAGACAGAGAGGCGATGAGAACTCACTGACCCCCCTCCATCTCGGGCACCCTCCACTATAGCACCCTCCCCATCCCCCCACCCCCCCACCCCGCTTCAGCCCACCCAGTGTCCAAGGTGACAAGCCAATATCCTCCTCCTCACATCCTCTCCTCTGACCCAGTTTCCACGCGGAGCACCGGCATCTCACACACACACACACACACACACACACACACACACACTCTCTCTCTCTCGCTCTCTCTATCTCTCTCTCGCTTGCTCGCTTTCTCTCACTTGCTCCCTCTCTCTATCTGTGACATGCACACACACACACACACAAACTCTCGCTTGCTTGCTTGCTCACTCGCTCGCTCGCTTTCTCTCACTTGCTCCCTTGCTCCCTCTCTCTATCTGTGACACACACACACCAACACACACACACATACATACACATACATTGGCACAGTCTCTCCCTTTTTCTATCTCACATACACACACACACACACACACATACACACACACACACTCACACACATAAACTCATTGGCACAGTCTCTCTTGCTCCCCCTCTCTCTTGTCGCTTGCTCTCTTTGTGACACAATGCTCTTTCTCTCTATTATAAGCACACATTCGCGGGCGCACACACACACACACCCACACACACACACACACACACACACACACACACACACACACACACACACACACAGGCACACACACACATACAGAGAGAGGCCCCTGTAGACCTTCCTACATAATATAGGAAGCTGCTAGGATCTAATGTAAATGCAAGCTGCAGCTTGAAAACATAGTGAATCTCTCTCTCTCTCTCTCCCCCTCTCTCTATGTCCATCTCTCTCTCTTTCTCCCTCTATCCCTCTCTCTCTCTTTCTCTCTCTGTCTTTCTTACTGTCCTTCTCTCTCTTTCTTTCTCTGTCCTTCTCCTTCCCTCTCTCTCTTTCTGTCCCTCTCTCTCTATTTCTCTCTCTATCCTTCACTCTCTTTCTCTCTCTCTCTCTCTGTCCTTCTCTCTCCCTCTCTCTCTCTTTCTGCCCCTCTCTCTTTCTTTCTCTCTCTATCCTTCGCTCTCTCTTTCTCTGTCCTTCTCTCTCTCTTTCTCTGTCCTTCTCTCTCTCTCTTTGTGCGTGGTATATGTAAGTGTGTGTGTGTGTGTGTGTGTGTGAGAGAGGGAGAGAGTGAGAGAGGGAGAGCAAACGTATGTGTCTCAGACAGTGACATATATGGAGCACATGTAGTCTGAAGATTGAAGTAGTAAATATTCATGAATATGCTCATGAGATTTGACATGTAGTGAGAATGGCACAGTGTGTGTGTGTGTGTGTGTGTGTGTGTGTGTGTGTGTGTGAGAGAGAGAGAGAGAGAGAGACCCTGTGTGTGCCTCTGCATGTTACAAGTGTGTTCATAGATGCTGGTGATGTGCCTGTGTCAGTGTGTGTGTGCCTGTGTCAGTGTGCGTGTGCGTGGGCTTGTTTATTTGCATCTGTCTGTTGTGTTTGTTAATGCATGTGTGCATTGTGTTGTATTTTGGTATGTTTGTTGGCATGTGTGTGTATCTATTCTGTTTATGTATAAACCCACATACATGTCTTTGCACAGCAGTGTCTGTATATATATATACATGTGTTTATATGTGAGGGTGTGTGCTATAAGTATATCTTATATATGGCTTCCATGTGTCTACCTGCGTGTGTTTTTGTTGTGTGTGTGGGTGTGTGTGGATGTGCTCTGCATGGGTATGTTTTATTTTGGTGTGTGTCTACATGAATTCTGTGCGAGTGTGCATGGATAAGCTTACTCTGTATGTGTACGTGCTTTCATTTTGGTGTGTCTCTGTATGTGTGTGCAAGAGTGTGCATATGTTTGTGTATGTGTGGGTGTGTGTGCGTATTTGTCTGTCTGTGTTTGTAAGTGTGCCTGTGTTAGTGGGTGTATGTGTGTGTGTTTGTATCTGTGTGTGCGTGCATGCATGTGTGTTAGTGAGTGTGTGTGTTTGTTATTGTGTGTGCGTATGTGTGTCTGTCAGTGTTTGTATGTGTCCCTGTGCATTAGTGAAGGAGTGTGTGTACGTGTGTGTGTGTGTCTGTGCGTATGTGTTTCTGTCTGTGTTTGTATGTGTGCCTGTGTGTGTGTGAGTCAGTGTGTGTGTGTGTACGCATATGTTTGTTTGTCTGTGTGCCTATCTGTTAGTGAGAGAGTGTGTGAGTATGAGTGTGCCTGAGTGTATGTGTGTGTGCGGGTATTAGTGTGTGTGTGTGTGGGTATTAGTGTGTGTGTGAGTGTGTATGCACATGTTTGTTTGTATATGTGCCTGTGTGTGAGTATTAGTGTGTGTGTATGAGTGTGTCTGAGTGTGTGTGGGTATTAGTGTGTGTGTGAGTGTGTACGCACATGTTTGTTTGTATATGTGCCTGTGTGTGAGTATTAGTGTGTGTATGTGTGTCTGAGTGTGTGTGTGTGTGTGTCTGAGTGTGTGTGTGTGTGTGTGTGTGTGTGTGTGTGTGTGCCTGTGCGTGGGCGGCTGCTGCTGCGTCTCCTTCCTCTCCTCTCCTCTCCTCTCCGCGGGCTGGGGAGCACATCTGTAGGCGTGTTCGGGGGCGGACCTGCAGACGCCGCGCAGCGCCACGTCTCGGCTGCAACACCTGTCGTCCTGATCGCACCCCACACAAGGGACGCTCTCTCTCTCACACACACACACACACACACACACACATACACACACACACACAGACAAGCAAGCACACACACACACACTACACACACACAAACAGACATACACCCACACACACACTCAAACACAGACACACACACACAAACATACACCCACACACACACGTAAACACAGACAAGCACACACACACATACACAGACGCTAACACACAGAGACAGACACAGACACACACCCACACACACAAACACACACACACACACAGGTGAGGGGGAGAAGGGGAGAAGAGGAGGAGAAGGAGGAGAAGGAGGAGGGAGGGGGGAAGCATCTGAGCCACCAGAGAGCCCTTGCACTCGGTTTTGTTGTGCTTATTTATTTATCTGCCATGCTGTCTCTCTTTCATGCCTATTTGCATAGTTTCTTACTTGGCCAATCATACTTTGAAACTTTCTCTTTTTTTTGGCGCGTGTGGGTGTCTGTGTGTGAGGCTGAGGAACTGAGCTAATTTTAGACAGTGACAAGAAGCATGGGTCTTGTTAGCTTCTAAGATGCATCAAAAAGATACATTCACACACCCCATGAGGACACAAAAATTGAATATGTATTATATTTTTGGTGAAATAGTTCAAAAGACCCCCAAAACTGTATTGTGGTGCTAGAGTTTGATAGACAATGTGTGTTTTTTTGTCAGTATTTCTATTTTTCCATTCATACGTACTTTTGTTTGTTTGGAGAACATGGTGGAGAACATGAAAACACACAGACACACACACTGACAAACACTTACACTCATGCAGACACACACACACACACACACACACACACATACACGCATGCCCACACATATACACACAACCACATGCACACAAATACCCACCCACTCACTCCCGCACACTCGCCCACACATACACACACACACGCATGCACAATCATACACACACAACCACATGCACACAAATACACACAAATACCCACTCACACACGCACCCTCACCTACACATACACACACACACTCACCCACACATACACATGCAAACACAAACACAGTTCTCATGGTGTTTTGAAAGCTGCACACACACCATAGCAAGGTCTAACACACACACACACACACACATGCACACGTACACACACACACACACACACACACACACAAACACACATACCCACACAACTATATGATGGACACAGTTCCACTAGCAGCAGTGCCCACCATGCCATATTGGCTGATGGGTCAATCTCCATAAGCACACTGGCAATTATCATCTCATTAAAAAGCCGGCCACACACACACACACACACACACAGCAGCAGCAGCAGCAGTAGCGGTGGCAGCAGCAGCAGCAGGGGCACAGACAGGGACAGGAGTAGGGGACAAAAGCAGCGCGCTCGTCCCCTATCAGTGGGACACATGTTCCCGCAGAACAATATCAGGCGGATGGCGTGGCTCCGCTTCTGTCGGCCATGTTCTTATCATGAGAATGGGACAGGCAGGCCCTAACAGCCACACAATAGGGCCGACAAGCACTGCCTGTCCAAGGCCCTTGTCTGACGGAGAGGCTCACCTGACCCCTGTGTGCTTGGCTGGGATGGGCTGGGATGGGCTGGGAAGGGCCAGGATGGGTAGGGGTGGGTGGGTGGGTGGGTGGAGGGGACACTGTGCTGTGTTGTGCCCAGCCCAGTGGCCTCTGCTAGTGGGAGAGGGGAGAGGAGGAGAGAGCCAACCAGCTGGTTCGGTTGCACTATGAACACAGACATGAAACACACACACATACACACACCAAAACACATACACATGCACATACACACACACACAAACAACTACACTGGGACATGCTCACATATACACTAACAAACACAAACACACTAATGCACGCACACACACACACACACACACACACACACACACACACATGCACACACACACACACACACGCGCACACACACACACGCAAGCACCCGTTGGGGCTCTGTGCGCTTGCACATGCACACACACACACGCACACACACACATGCACACACACACACACACACACGCGCACACACACACACGCAAGCACCCGTTGGGGCTCTGTGCGCTTGCACATGCACACTCACACACACACAAAAACACACACATGCACATACACAAACGCACAAACACACATGCACACACGTACAAGGATTATACACAAAGCTGCAGACACATACACACACAAACAAACACACTCACACATGGGCTTGTGGATCATGTATGGCACACACACACACACACAAGGACACATTCAAGGATACAAATTGGACACGTGGGCAAAGAACCTCACACACATACACACACCCACATACACACACACACACACATAATTATACACACACCTACACACTCTCATAAAGACACACACACACACACAAACACATTCACACATTCACACACATGCACACGCCTACACATCCATACACACACACACAAACATACATAAATTCCCACATGCACCCACACCCACACAGACACATACACGCCAAACTACACTGTGCCATGCTCACGCACACACAAACACACACATACCCACATGTGCACACACACACACACACACACACACACACACACACACACACACACACACACACACACACACACGCACACGCACACACACACACACCCTAAAGCTGGCGAGGAGAATGGCTTCGGTTAACATCAGCAGCAGGAGGAGCTGCATGAGATCAAGCGTGGCAAACGCCTACGGCGACGGAAAAGCATTCTGAGGCATTCTGTCCCCCCTTCACGCAGCAGAATCAGAGGCTGCCTCCCGGCCGTTAGGACGTGCTAAGGGCCGGCAAAATGGGGGCCGGGGAGAGAGAGAGAGAGGGAGCAGAGACGGGGGATTGCTGGTGCGGCCGAGAAACATGGCGGAACACGGCGATCCGCTTCTCATTCCAATCCCTCAAGTGGTCAGATTCCGGACCGGCAACATTAGGGGCGAATGCGAGGAGGAGGCAACTCAACTAGAGTCCCTTGTATCAATGCAGGCTCTCTCGCTCTACTTTACTTTACTCTTAGCTGATGCCCTTATCCAGGGAAACTTACAGTTATTTAGACACAGGGTTTCAGTTACAGTCAATAGAGCAGTGTGGGGTTAGATGCCTTGCTTAAGGGCATTTCAGTCATGGGTGAGGGCACTTCAGCCATGGATGAGGAGAGCACTAGCCGTGTACTGCCCCCACCCCCATTCTCCCTACTGGAATGGGACTTGAACCAGCAACCCTCCGATCCCAAGGCCAACTTGCTAACCACTAGGCTACAGCTGCCCCCTCCCTTCCTGTCTTTCTTATTTCTTAATGAAACCCAGCTATGGAGCTGAGAATCTGCACCCTCCTGAGCATAGGAGGAGATGAGAGGGGGGGTGTTCAGGAGGGGGGGGGGTGGTTGGAGTGTAAGGGGGGTGGTTGGTGTTGTGTGATGGAGGTGGGGAGAAAGAGAGAGGGGGGGGGGAGAGAAAGAGAGAGATAGAGAGCGGAGAGCGGGAGTAGGTGGAGCATGCATTCCAAACCAAAATAAAAAGCTGCGAATAACAATCGACTCTCATCGCCTCACTCGGAATAGATGCGGAGAAACAAAAAAAAAAAAAAAAAAAGAAAGAAAGCGTCGCACGGCAGCGAGGTGTTGCGTCTGCTGCTAGTTTTGCACGCGTGGAGGACGAGTGCTGTTGCTGTTGTTGTTTTTCTCTCCCTTTTTTCTCTCTCTCCCCCCTCTCTTTCTTCTCTCTACCTTATTCTTTTCGCTCCCTTTCTCTCTCTGCCTGCATCCCTCTGTCTTCTGTCATTCTCTCCCTCTCTCTCTCCCTCTCATTCTCCCTCTCTCTCTCTTCTCTCTACCTCGTTCTTTTCTCTCTCTCTCTCTTTGCCTGCATCCTTCTGTCTTCCCTCTCCCTCCCTCTCTCTTTCTCCCTCTCTCTGTCTTTCATTCTCTTTCTCCCTTTCCCTTTCTCTCTCTCTCCCTCTATCTCACTCTCTCTCTCTCTCCCTCTCTCTCTCTCTCCCTCTCTCATCTTGACTGGAGTAACCCAGAGGAGTGCTGGTGTTTTATTAGTATTAGTGCTACACCAGTATTGCTGCATATTGCATATTACATGAGCTGCCTCTGGAATGTTTGAAGGGGAGAACGTTTGTGTGTGTGAGTGAAAGAGTATGCCTTGTATGTGTGTGTGTGTGTATGTGTGTGAGTGGTGTGTGTGTGTGTGTGTGTGTGTGTGTGTGTGTGTCTGTCTGTCTGTGTCTGTGTGTGGGGAGGGGGGAGGGGGGGTTGTTGGGGGCAGATGCACAGCACTGTCAGTGTAGTGACAATCCCAGTGCACTCTCATCCTCTCTCTCTTTCTTTCTCTCCCTCCCTTCTCCCCTTCCCCCTCCCTCTGTCATCTCCACCTGTTTCATTACAAACCCACGCTGTGAGCAAGAATGAGAGACAGAGAGTTGTAGACCGAGGTGAAGTAAAACAGAGATAGAGTGTGTGGGAGAGAGTGTGTAATAGAGATAGAGAGAGACAGTGTGTGTGTATGTAAGAGAAAGAAAGAGAGAGCGAGAGAGAGGGAGGATGTGAGAAAGTGTGTGTATAAGAGATAGAGTGTATATTTGTATGTGTGTGAGAGAGAGTGTGTCTAAAAGAGAGAGCAAGAAAGAGAGAGTGTGTATGTAAGAGACAGTGTAAGAGAGAGTGTGTCTAAGAGCGAGAGAGAGAGAGCGTGTGTGTGTGTGGACAGGAGAGAGAGAGAGCGTATGTGTGTAAGAGAGAGATACAGAGAGAGAATGTGTGTGTAAGAGAGTGTGTGCAAGAGAGATAGAGAGAGAGTGTGTGTAAGAGAAAGAGTGAGAGAGAGAGAGTGTGTGTGAGAGAAGGAGAGAGAGAGTGTGTAAGTGTAATAGAGAGAGCGAGAGAGTGTGTTTGTGTAAGAGAGAGAGCAAGAGAGTGTGTGTGTAAGAGAGAGCGACTGAGAGTGTGTGTAAGAGAGAGAGTGTGTATGTGTAAGAGTGAGTGTGTTTGTGTAAGAGAGAGAGAGAGTGTGACTGTGTAAGTGTAAGAGAGAGCGTGTGTGTGTGTGTAAGAGAGAGCGAGTGTGTGTGTGTGTGTGTGTAAGAGAGAGCGTGAGTGTGTGTGTAAGAGAGAGCGAGTGTGAGTGTGTGTGTAAGAGAGAGAGAGTGTGTGTGTGTAAGAGAGAGAGAGAGTGTGTGTGTGTAAGAGAGAGCGAGTGTGACTGTGTAAGTGTAAGAGAGAGCGTGTGTGTGTGTGTAAGAGAGAGAGAGTGTGTATGTGTAAGAGCGAGTGTGTGTGTGTAAGAGAGAGAGAGTGTGTATGTGTAAGAGCGAGTGTGTGTGTGTAAGAGAGAGAGAGTGTGTGTGTGTAAGAGAGAGAGAGAGTGGTGGTGGATGGCAGGCAGGCAGGCAGGCCTCTCTAGCACTAATGACGCTGTCAGACAGGCCCGGCTCCTCTTTGAAGAGTCTCTCGGTGGAGTGTGTGTTAGTAAAGTAGACAAACACTCCATCACTGTCAAGCGCCAAATTCGCACGGAGACGCCGCATCCCGCGGTTTTTGAAGCAAATCTCAAAAAGCCCTTTTGTGTCTGTCAGTCTGAGGCCCTTTGATTTTGACGCCTGAAAACAACAAAACCCGTAATGGCATGTGTGCCTCATTCAGGCTTGGAGAAGGAACGGGGATTGGGAGGCGAGAGAGAGATAGAGAGAGTGGAGCGAGAAAGAGAGACAGAGAGAGAGAGAGACAGCGACTGAATGAGAGAGACAAAGAGAGAGGGAAGGAGAGAGAACAAGACAGGAAAGGGTTATGTTTATTTGTTTTGCCTTTTTTTCCCTTCGCCATGTTCGCTTGACAAATTTGTCAAAACACACGGCGGCGGCGTCAGGTGATTGCCACACAGCGCTGGGCACGCTGCTGATTGGCTGTGAGGGCAGCAGCCGTGTGTTACATCACAATGGAGGGAGGGAAAACAACAGGCGGGTAATAATAATAAAACCCACAACCACAAGTGCACATTTGGCTAGGGGATGTGGGGTGGTGGTGGTGGTGGCGGCAGTGATGGGTGGGGGGGGGTGGGCGGTGATGGGGGTTTGTATGCAGCCAGCAGCATAAAGAAGAGGATAGAGAGAGCGGATATCTCCGCTACCGCAGCAGGGCCTAATTGATGTGCACTCAAGCTTTGCAAATACTCTCTGCTCCAGCCCAGCCCCAAACCGGCCTTTAATGAAAGCTTCACCACTGGCTACAGCTGACATTGCCCAAACAACAACCGCACATATATCTAGGGGCAATTTTTTATCCACCTCTGGAAAGAATACCATGCAGCCATGTTTTTTTTTTTTTTTTAATAAAAATAATTGAATTTTTTCGCTTTATTTAAATGGGGGTGTGTGTGTAAATTCGCAAATTCTCCTAGGCACCTACAGACATGAGTCCACCCCCCCTAACACACACACAAACACACACACAACCACACCACTCATACCTCATACACATAAGTGCACATGCACACACACACACACACACACGCACACATATGCAAATGCACACACACACACACACAATGCACACAATC
>CM059275.1:24545832-24558649 GCA_030347295.1 Setipinna tenuifilis | reverse complement strand
AGGGCCTCTCAAAAAGACTGCTAGATCCACACACTCTCTTCCTCCTCACTGCTCGCTGCCTTCTAGAACTCTCCATCTCTCCCTCCATCTACCGCTTGTCATCTAACCGAAAAACGCAGAGGTTTTTATTTTATTAATGTTTTTCTGGCCAATGACCCTTTAGCTGATTAAAAACATGGCAAAAGGACTCCATGTTGTACATTGTAGGCTACAGCATTGTGTTGCTGATTAAACTGTCCATGTTGAAAAGGACTTTGTAATAATGTATAGAATGCCAAGCCATAAAATTACAATTAACTTTTTTTAATATATATATATTTTTGCCATCGCTTTTCAAAAGTGTTGAGGGAGTGTTACGACCCATAAGTTATTGGAACATGGAACCACAACATATGAAAACCCAGAATTTTTTAGTTTATTATGAAAATATTTTGGAGGACTCAGCGAAGTTATAAGGATGTAAGGATCTCCTGACGATCACAGAGCCCAGGTTAAAGATCTCTGGAATAATATATTCTAATATATTCTAATTCTAATATATATAAACAAAAAAGCTGAGACGCTGAGGTTGGGTCATCAGCCGGAGAATAAGATGATGTCAAGGGGTCATGTGATTATGTATTGGTATCGTGTAAAATGGAGACAAGGTGTGAGTGTGAGCGGTGTTGACTGTTGTCGGTGATGCCCGGGGAGAGAGGAGGACAGAAGGTGCGAATGGGGATAAGTGGCAATTTGCAGTGCACGTTCCACAAACACATCTTTTCACCGACACGGCTTATGTAAATTTTGATTTGTGTGTGTGCCTGAGAAGATAGAGAGTGAGAAAAAGAGCGAAAGAAGGAAGTGAGAGGTGGCAAATGTAAAAGAAAGAGAGAAGTAGAGACAGGAAGAAAGAGAAAGAGATAGAAAGAGAGAAGTAGAGACAGGAAGAGAGAGACAACGAGAGAATGAGAGAAAGAAAAGAGAGGTAGAATGAGGAATAGGGAGACAGAGAGGGTGAAAGAAAGAAAGAGAGTGAAAGAAGGAAGTCAGAGGTGGCAAATGTAAAAGAAAGGGAGAGAAAGAGAGACGATGACAGAAATAGTGAGAGAAAGAAAGAGACAGAAAGAGAGACTGAGAAATAGAAAGAGGGACAGAGAGAGGGAGAAAGAGGTAGAGTGTGTGTGTGAGAGAGAGAGAGAGGGAGATAGAGAGAGAGGGAGAGAGAGAGGGAGGGAGAGAGAGAGGGAGAGAGAGAGAGAGGGAGAAAGAGAGAGGGAGAGAGAGAGAGAGGGAGAGAGAGAGAGAGGGAGAGGGCTGGAGTAGAGATTTCACTTTGGCACGTTGACTCAGTCTGTTTGGCTTCTCAGACTCACTCTAGTTCTCTGCCTTTATCTCCTGTAGCTGTTATCTGTGCCTTCTCATTACCACACTCTTTCTCCATTGTTCAGCCTTTCAAACACACATCTCTTTTGATTGCCTCATTCTCTTTCATGGCTAATAACTAAACACACACATATACACACACACGCACACGCACACACACACGCGCGTGCACACACACACACACGCACACAGATACTGTACAAACACAGATCTAGACAGCTGCGCATACACACACTCAGACATACACACCCTTGCATACTCACCAGGGCATGGACTCACCCTTAAACAAACATACACACACATACCATACACACACACACACATCTAAAGCAGACTGCCTGATACACAATTCCAACGAACATATATACGCAACACGCCATGTACTTAAACACACACACACACACATACACACACACACACATCAAAATCACCTTTGCAGAACACACACATACGGTACATACGCATGTGCGTAAACACACACACACACATTAAAATCATCTCTGCGGAAACACACATGTACGCATGTGCACGCACACACACACACACACACACACACACAATCTCATCGGTATGTGTGGAGTATTTATGGCCTATGGGAACTCATTAGAGGGGTAGACAAGTGGCGCCATTGCAGGTCCCCTATCCTCCCCCATGCCCCCCCCACCACACACACACAACCCCACGCCTCCCTGTCCCCCCTCTCCGTGTTTGTGACACCACGGTTCAATATCCACAGGGCAATAGGCAGCAGCCAGGGCAACAAAGGGAGTTTGGGTGGGGTGCTCATTGGGGGCGTGTGTGTGTGTGTATGTGTGTGTGTGTGAGTGTGTGTGCGTGTGTGTGTTGAGGATTAAGAGCACACACACCCGTGCACATGTGCAGACAAACACACACATACACACACGCACATGTACACACACACACACACACGCACGCATACACACACGCAGGCACACACACCCCCACACACACACCACTCCCTTGTGTCTGGATGACTCATCCAGGTTAGGAGAGGTCACAATTCTCTGGCTCTGTGTATCTGTCTCTCTCTGTCTCTCTCTCTCTTTCTTTCCCTCCTCCCTCTCTCCTTCTCTCTTTCTTTCCCTCCTCCCTTCCTCCCTCTCTCCTTCCCTGCTCCTATCACAGATGATCTACACACGAGCACCAACTTCCAGCCTAACTGAAATTCGATAGGATTATGGCTTTCATTGATTTCCATCCGCCCTAAAATAATACGTTTTATGGAGTAGCTGCACCTAACTGGCTACGGGCAGCCTCACAAACACCAGTGGTAATAGATGGAAATTCTTCGACAAGGACAATTATGTGTGTGTGTATGTGTGTGTGTGTGTGTGTGTGTGTGTGCGCGCATCTGTGTGTGTGTGTGCATGTGACTGATGATGTTTGTGTGTGTGTGTGTATATGTGTGTGTGTGTAGCTATCCGTGTGTTTGCATATGTGTTTGTGTGTGTGTATACTATATCTC
Source organism: Setipinna tenuifilis (assembly GCA_030347295.1). Classification (NCBI taxonomy): domain Eukaryota; kingdom Metazoa; phylum Chordata; class Actinopteri; order Clupeiformes; family Engraulidae; genus Setipinna; species Setipinna tenuifilis. Next base: position 24,555,798 of record CM059275.1, on the reverse strand, counting down.
TCTGTGTTTGTTCAGATATGTGTATGTGTGTGTGTGTGTATGTCTAGGTGTGTGTAAGTGTGTGTCTTGTCTTAATGGATGGTTGCAACACCCCCACAGTCCACACTCCTTTGTTTTGCCGTCCTGATGGGAGCTTCTACAGCTTTGAAAATACTCTAAGAGCTAATTGGGATGAGAGCATTGATGTGATCTCTTGGCCTTACACACACTTTTATCTTCTGCTCTCCCTCTCTACCTCTCTCTTTTTTTCGCTCTATCTCTCTTTCTTCCTCCCCCCTCTTTCTGTCTTACACACTAACACACACACACACACACACACACATGCAGACACACACGCACGCACGCACGCACGCACGCACGCACGCACGCACGCACGCACGCTTGCACACACACACATAAATAAATACACATTCACACACTGCTCTGGTGTGTCTTTGTTCATTCTTTTTCTTGCTTTTTTACCACACACACACACACACACACACACACATAAATAAATACACACTCACACACACACTGCTCTGGTGTGTCTTTGTTCATTCTTTCTCCTGCTTTTTTTTACCACACACACACACACACACACACACACATTACATGAGCACAGCATCCACTTGGGAACTTTTAGGCAAGCATACCCAGGGGCCCGGCTGTTGACTGAGCATGAAAAAGCTCTTGTGCTGATGGCTCTCTGCCACGAGTGGAGCTGGGGAGCAGAGGTGGGCCCTTGTCAACAAGAGCGGCCCCCCCATCCACTAGTGCACCCCTGCATTAATGATACAGCCTCACCTTTACACCGCCGCACACCACCCCCAGCTGAGCACAAGTACCACACACACACACTAACACACACCGACACACTCACATATACACACACATACACACATACACACACACACATACAAACACACACACACACACACAGAAACCCACACACATACACACACACACACACACACACACACACACAGACACATTCCCTATGCCCAGCTTACTTTGCAATGCCTGTTGTGTAGCCAATAGAAAATAAAAGGCAAAAACATAAACTGCCGTGAGTGTGTATGGATCTCAAATACAATACATCCTGTCTGTGTACACAAGCAAACTTATAATACTGTTTTTCTCTTTTGGTTCTTATTTGACTCCACTGCTACAGAGTGCTACACAGTAGGTCCCCTGTTTTGGCAGGCTTCATAGCAACCTTCCCCTACACAGACACACTCAGAGACACACACACACACACACACACACACACACACACACACACACACACTAACACACAACGCCACCCCCTCCCCTCCTCCCCACCGCTTCCTCCTGCTCTGTAAATATCTCCCAGGCAACTGGCTGGGACGCTAGGCAACGGTTGCTTCTCCCCTGCATCCCTGTAGGATTTTAGGACCCGGTCTGTGCTTCTCGCTTTCTCTGTCTGCACAAACACAAACACAATCACGTCCATCTTATCTGCTAGGCTTTGCGTAAGTGAGAGAGGAAGATAAGGAGATGTCTTCTTAAAATAAGCAATATGTCTGTGCAGAATGGGCCATGTCTACACTGCTGTTATACATGTATAATGTGTGTATGTGTGCGTATGTGCATGTTTTCACATATATACATATTTTGAGTATAATACTCTAGTCTTACTAGTGGGTGTAGCATACAAATAAAACAGGTGTGCTTGGTAATTACCATAAGTTATCTGCTTGGCTGTATCTGTAGTAAAAAAAAAAAAGAAATGCTTGCTTAAGTCCAAATCTGGTGTGTGGGCATACTGTGTGGTCTTGTACATGTGTGCTCATGTGTGTGTTTGCATGCATGTATGTACCCATAGTCTCCTCACAACAAGCCTGTAAATCAGTGTAACATCTGCTGAACACAATGCAGTGCAGTCAACAGTACAATAGTCTTGGCTGAGAAATGCATGTGTTCAGTCTTGTACTCACCCACGGCAGAGGAATAGAGAGAGAGGAAGACATTTTTTTTTCCTTTCCCTCCTCAGGGACAACTGACACAGCGAACTGTTGATTTAAGGTATTTACGTCCAATTAAAAATACATTAAAACCCGACAGTATCTGCAAGCTGGTAGAAATACAGATGTTTGATCTTGATATATTTTCGCCATTAAGCATAATTAATTCTAATGAAAATATTCACGGAGGATATGCGTATCTGCGGCGTTTAATTAGCAGGCACGGCTACACGGCCAACGTGTTTACTCTATTAGTTCCAACAAGCCAAAGTCGGGCACGCTCAGTTTAGACAATGCGCATCAACAAACAAGACACTAAGCAAATACGCTTCCAATTTTGCGCTGGTTAAGCAATGTAATATGGGCCGTAATGAGGCACTGCTTATGCGGAACAATCAATCAACCTTTGCTTTCCATCGCTACAGAAATGACACCGTCGATTTTTCAATCAATCCCCAGCCAAGTGCAACTGTTGGCACAAAACAACACAAGGCCACAATCAAGCCGCACTGACTTAAAAAGGTATCATAACCCCCGGGCAATACACCCGATTCAATATGGACATTTCAATTCGTTTGGAAAAAGAAAGTGATATTATTGTAACCGACATGTACCGAAATATAATTGAAAAAGAACATTGTACTTTCTGCTTTCTGTTGAATACATCCTCAGGTAACATGTGCTTTTTGCAGGCTATACTTTTGTACAGGCTTAGGTTAGGTTCAGTGGAGGATAAGGGTCAATAATGTGCAGTGAAGTACTTAAAGAGAACTACATTCATTAAAAGGCTTATTTACGGAAATTACCTAAGTGCATTGTACGTAAGGCTAGTTAAAAACCAAGTGTGACCCAAATGTGCCCCTCTGAGCCGAATTAAAGGGGCTGTGACATTTATCTGTAGGGGTTTCATTAATGAGACGGTCCCCGACCTGTTCATCTTTATTTTAGAACGGTCAAGAGGTTTTATGGGCCTCTTTTTCTTCTGGTGGCCCGTTTCTCTGCCACCATCTCCATTTCTCCTTTTCTCTCTTTCCAGAGAAGTCCCCCTCTGTCACCCTCTGTTCCTGATGTTTCATTTCTTCTGCCTCTCTCTCTCTCTTGCTCTCTCTCTCTCTCCATTTCTTTCTCTGAGTACCCTCCACTGACTATCTTCATTCCTCTCTATCTTGCATTCTTTCATCCCCCCCCCCTCTCTCTTACTCACCCTCCATAGTAGCCCCACACCCCCTTATTCTCTCCCTATCTACTCTCTCCTAGACTCTCACTTTCCCTGTTGCTGTGAGGTAAATGTGAAATGTCACACTCGATATTCCAAACGTGTCGTGATTAATTCCCCGGAGTTCCCCCCCCCTCGCCCCCCCTCCTCACCCCTCCCGTGTTGGCGGCGTCCAGCCGAGAGGTGGTCATCCGACGGTCCATTGTCTCCTCGCATCGTCATTACTCCTGGCCGCTACTGACCTAATTTCTCTGCCAATTTTCTTCTCTCTATCTCTTTTTTTTACACGTCTTCACTCATACACAACACAACCTTTTATTTTGGCTTGTCTTCTCTCATATGCATCCACCCCTACCCTTCTTTTTTTCCCCCTTTCTCTGTCTCTCTCTCTCTCTCTCTCTCTCTGTCTTCATGTCTCTTTTTAGCTGTCTTTTTTTGGTCCATCTCTCTCTCTCTCTCAACCTATCTCTCTCTCTCCTTCTTTCTCTCTCTCTCCCTCTCTCAACCTATCTCTCTCTCTCCCTCTCTCAACCTATGTCTCTCTCTCCCCCTCTCTATCTCTCTCTCAACCCATCTCTCTCTCTCCTCTCTCTCTCTCTCTATCTCTCTTTCTCTCTAACCTCTCTCCACCTATCTCTCTCTCTCTCTGTCTCTCTCTAAGACTAGAGCCCTGCGATGCGGTGAAGGATCCCACTTCTGCCACCAACTTGGCTCTCTCCGGCTACCCCACAGGGAACCATTTGAAACCTGATGGGCTGTTTTTATGGCGGCTCGTTTTATGGGTGTTTTCTTGGATTTCTTCCGTCAGCTCATCTCGGCTCATCGCTGTTCCCTGCCCCTTGGGGTGCGGCGGCCGGGAGAGTTTTTCTGAGTCAGACTGTGTCCCACAGTATTTACTGCATCCATAAAAATAATATGCCGCAACGATTTGTCAACTTTGTTCCCACTCTGGGAGCCCTGGCGCAATGGCTGGAGACGGTAATCTCCTAAAGCTGCGATGCGATTGATTTGGAAGTTAAACAGTTGCTTCTGGGTTTCTCGCTCTATTTTTCTGAGGACATGCTTTGATGAAGGGAAGAATACAAACATACCACTTTTTTTTTTTTTTTTTAAAGCAGGCCGGCGTGGAAGTATATGTCAGGATCATAAATGCCCTCTGTCACTTTATTTCCTCTGCAGTGCGTTGCTCATGTTGCCATCTTTTTCCAGGCCCTCTCGATGATGAACACTCGATGACTACCACAGTGAGCTGCGATCTGTTTGAAGAGCTTCAGTGTTGCTTGTGCTTGCGCCGAGTCTTACACGGCACAGTTAATATTTGTGAATCACATTGAGCCCCTCACCCAGGCCAACAGGCACATTTTAGCACCCAAATCTGAACTACCGCTCCCCTCCCCCTAATCCCTTTCCTCCATCACCGTGTGCCTTTTCTCTCTCTCCCTCTCTCTCCGTCCTTCCCCATATTCATCTGCTTCAACAAATAGTCTTTCTTTCTCAATCCATCTCCATCCCTCCTTTACCCCTCCGCCCCTGTGTGTGTTGGTCCATTTGCATGGTGGTGGTGGTGTGTGTGTGTGTGTGTCTGTGTGTCTGTGTGGGAGGGGGGGGGGGGCTGAATGGAAATGCGAACCCATTCACGCCCCCGCTATTAGCATGGTCGCACTCTCTCAATCCATACTCCCCTGCCCCTACCCTTCATCGGTCAGGGGCCCGATAACAAAAGACCACTGGCGGCGATGGTAGTGGGAGCAGCACCCCCCCACACACACACACAACCCCTTATTCACCCCCCCGGGGTAGGGTAGGGTAAGGGTGGGGGGGGGGGGGACACTGGCGGTATCGGCGGCTCGTATCTTAATGTGCGTCTTCCAGAACAAATTGGCCAGTTTACTTAACAGTTGGCAGCGTCCCCCATGAATATTTGATGGCAGCGCGGGTGTCTGATGAGCATGTGCAATGGCTTCCTTATCTTATTTGGTCAGCCTGGCAGCCTGCGCACCGACCGGCTGACCCCGGAACCGAACGGCACCCCACCCCCACCACCACCACAACACCCCCCCGCCCCTACACACACACACACACACACACACACACACACACACACACACTCCCCCCCTACCCTTGAGAGCGAGACATCTCAGCAGCGACTCCAGATCTGATGCAGGCAGCCATGGCCGCTGGTACCCAAGGCCAGAGACCAAAGCAAGCTCTTATCGAGTACCTCTGGGAGGAGGAGGAGGAGCAGGAGGAGGAGGAGGAAGAGGAAGAAGAGGAGGAGAGGAGTAGGAGGTGGGGGGTAAAGAAAGAAGCCACAAAACATGGACCTCAATCCTGCTTGCCTCTTCATCTCCATCTTCCATTATCCTTCTTCTTCATCTTCTATTTCTCTTTCGCTCTCTCTCTCTGTGCCTCTTTGCTTTTGCCTTTTCTGTTTTCAGGCCTTCTCTCTCGGCCCCCTCCCCAAAACCCCTGGGTACACAGGATATTAGATAAAACCTCTGATATCTCAGCTGCAGTGATAGCTAATAATACTGTACCTCCAAAATCAATGTAGCTGCCTCAGATTTTTCCACTGCTCCCCCACCTATAAAGGGATCCAGAGGGCAGCTGGGCTCCTCTTTTATTGGGGGCAGCGGGGGGTTCGGAGGGGGTGGAATGGGGGGTCGGTCGGACAGTGGGAAGGTAGGGGGGCGGCAGAGAGAGAGAGAGAGAGAGAGAGAGAGAGAGAGAGAGAGAAGAGAGCAACTGAGGGAGAGAAAAATGAGTGACCGAGACTTCGGGATCATTTCTCCGGTGCTGTTAGAGGCTGCCGAGTTCCCCCGAGGGGGGGGTGTGCCTTTCAGCAGAGTTTTATGGGATGGCCTGACAGAGGCTGTCTCTCTTCATTAGGGAAGAGGTCTCCGCTCCCTGCGATGGTAATTCAGCGAGGTGGGTTTTTTGTGCTGAGTGTGCAGGGGAAGTCCGGGTGGGCGAGACTCATCAAGGGGTTTGTGTGTGTGCATTTTCGTATGTTTAAGAGAGAGAGAGAGGGAGAGAAGGTGTGTGTGTGTGTATGCATCTTTGTATGTGTGACAGAGAGAGAGAGAGTGTGTGTGTGTGTGTGTGTGTGTGTGTGCATTTTGGCTTGGGTGAGTGTATGAGTGTGTGACAGAGTGTGTGTGTGTATATGTGCGCATGTTAGTATGTGTGTGTAGCGTGTAAAATGTGTGAGCGAGCAAGCGAGCAAGCGAGCTAGGTGAGTGAGTGAGTGGGTGAGTGGGTGAGCAGAGTGTGTTATGTATGAGGAAGGGAAAGGATGCATACCCAAGCATGATCATAACCTGTCTAAGCCCCCCAGGGTGCGTGGGCTGCTGCAGTCCCCGCGTACACCCCCCCCCTAACCCACACCCCCCAAGCCAACCTACCCCGTCCCCGTGTGGCAGCTGCAAGGATTGTATTGCATTAATTGCTTCGCCACGTCGTCAACATCAAAGAGCCCATTGGAAGTTGGTTGGGTAGGTTTTGAAGGAAGGAAGTCACCAATGTCACCCCTGTGGATCCCCCCCCCACCCCCCCACACGGTAATTACCCAGTGGTTTTGGTATATATGATATCCCCATTCTAGCCACTGAAGCCAGCCAGTATCAGTACCTGTATAGTTGCATACTTAACACAGGTGTAAATCTAGAGGTCCCAACACACCGAAGACATAAAGCTGCTTACCCACAGGCTGGGGTTCCACTTATTTGTAGGAGGTCTGAAACAAAACAATAAGTTACTGTAATAATGTCTGTACTGTGTGTGTTTGTTAAGTTTACTGCACTGTACTGCACATGTCTTCAGTACTCAAAGCCAGAGCTTTAACAGAACAATCATATTATATATTATTCAATATTGTATATTATATGACATCATATCATGTAAGTTGTCAAACAAAGATGACATACAGCAAATCAAGACTCACAACACTTCACAAGATTCAGAGAAGGAGATTCACATATGATGTGACACAGTACAACGCAGAAAAAATGACACAAGCAAAGATTAATTAAATACAGTTATAGAGCTGTTAAGCATTTCTGTATCCACTGAAAGGACATTGGAATTAGAAACATCCCAACCCATGGATTTAAACCCGATTTAAGCATTTAATAGCCTCTTGATTTTCGTCACGGTCTGGAAATTTGTCCAACTCCCCTACGTGATTCAGCAGAGTCTAATTGCTGAGATGTGAAGTATGACAATAGTGTGGAGTGTTTTTTTGCTCTCATGTTTTCTGAAATATCCTCTGCCACCTTGACATTGTGTCAGACACACACACTAACACACATACACACACACACACACACACACACACACACACACAGATCCCCTCCAAACACTCTGGTCGACCTTGCAGCACGGCACAGCTCGCCGTGAGACACGTGTCTGTGGAACCCAGTGGCCTTCGTCAGCCGCTAATTAAATCTCCCCCTATTCATTTTGTGTAATGTGCTTTTAATTCAATTACAGGCGGGGTCAGGAAGAGGTGCTCAGAAGCAGTAAAGGGAGGGTGGTGGAGGAAGAGAAAGATGGAAGGAAGGAAGGAAGGAAGGAAGGAAGGAAAGGAAAGGAAAGGGAGGAGAGGAAGAAGAAGGAGGAGGAGGAGAAGAAGAAGAAGGATCCCTGACGCTGGGCAGGGCTGACATGGGTGTGGTGCTAACTGCATTAGCCCCAATATGGGCCAGGTTACATGGCAGTGCAGAAGGGTACCGACTGTGAAGGTGGAGTGCAAAGAGAGGGAGGGAGAGAGAGAGAGAGAGAGAGAGAGAGAGAGAGAGAGAGAAAGAGAGAGGGAGTGTGTTTGAGAGAGAGTCAGAGAGGGAGTGTGAAAGAGAGGGAGAAAGAGAGACAGAGATAGATAGATAGATAGATAGATAGATAGATAGATAGATAGATAGATAGATAGATAGATAGATAGATAGATACATACATACATACATATATACATACATACATACATAAATAGATAGATAGATAGATAGATAGATAGATAGATAGATAGATAGATAGATAGCGAGACAGAAAGACAGTGGGAGCATGTGTGTGTATGAGAGACAGATAGAGAGCGCGAGAGAAAGAGAGAGAGAGAGGGATTTTATGTGTGAGAGATAGAGAGAGAGAAGGAGAGAGGGAGAGAGAGAGGGAGAGAGGGAGAGAAGGAGATGAGAATGGAAGGGGAAAGCAATGAAGGGCTGCGGCTGATGTTGAATCTATCAAAGCTTTATAAGGTCTTCAGGAGTTGTTTATGCACATCTATAATTTCGGTTACAAGGGACGATGATAAACATCAATAGACAGTAACCCTTTAAAGTGTGTTTGGTTTTTATGGGTAATGATTTTTTTAACAAGTGTTTTCTAAGGTTATTTTCATACAGGCGTACATGTCTGAAATATTTCTCGCGTAAATTACCGCATTCTGGATTCTGAAACCAGCTTCTCGCTGCACCAACGCTATGTTATCGGTCTAACTGTTATCCAGATGGCCTTGAATGCGCCAGTTTTTTTGCTTCCATTTTTTAAATGTGCTGGTTGTTTGTATTCAAGTAGCTAACGACGACAACAACAACAAAAAAAAAAAGTCTGCAGAGGGGAGGTGGAGACAACCTTTAATTCTGAGTTGAATAAATAAATAAATTATGGCCGGATCAATGGGGATTTAATCTGCAGCCACTCTTGACACAGAGCCCAGGACTCAGACCTAGAGCCCAAACAGCCACCCCCACCGCCCCCACCCCGATCACCCCCCCTCCTCCTTCCGCAACAACCCCCCCCACCTCCCACCACCCCTCCATATTCACCAAACGGGAGACGCCCCCAACCCTCGGTGCTGCAGAATGATAAACGAGTGCGGGGGACAACAGAGCGTCCTGCGGCTGGCGCTCATAAAACACTTCATCAGAATGTGTGTCACGATGGACCCGTCTCCGTGCAGGGGGGTGGGTGGGGGTTGATGGGGTTGGGTTGGTGGGGTTGGTGGGGGATAGGGGCAGGAGAGCAGTGCTCTGGATGAAACAACTAGATCAAATTTGAGAGGAGTGAGGGGTGGGGAGGGGTTGGGGTGGGGTGGGGTGGGAAGGTTAGGGGGGAGAAAGTTTTCTCCTCTGGGGCATTAAGCATTAAAGGCAAATGTCTCCTCTAAGCAGAGAAAAAGGAAATGTAAGATAGAAGCTCTTTAAGGATCTTTAGTTTGTCCCTGTAGAGCGATGCTTAACAGGTTTGTGCTCTGATGTGAGGATGTAAGGATAATGCACGTTTCCTCTCCGTTCTCACCAGAGGTGTAGTGGTAGAATAAGAGGTGGGTAACCTATGAATTTGGTCATCACAGTCAGGTTGGTGCTCTGTTTTATATGTTTTAAAAATATATTCCAAATATATCTGAACAATACAAGTGGTATTGGAAATGGTCCCCAGTGCACAGGTTGTGAATATAAATGATGTAGTGTATATTGTGGAATATTGGTGCATTTGGTGCATAAACTGTATTATTAAATAAAGTAAATGCACTCTATTAATAAGTGGATGAACTCTCCTCAGAGGTGGTGGATAAACTCCGCATTCTAACAGAGCTCTTCAAAAGGATTCTTTTAACTGACTGATATAAACAAACAATACAATATAGTACAATTTTCTACACTTTGTATGTGTGTGTGTGTGTGTGTGTGTGTGTGTGTGTGTGTTAATTGTTAAGAGACATGAGTCTATGTGAGCTATTAGTGGCATACATTATGTAAGTGCATATATGAGCTCGAACGTTAAGTAGTA
>CM059275.1:24490832-24540832 GCA_030347295.1 Setipinna tenuifilis | reverse complement strand
AGAGAGAGAGAGAAACAGAAAGAGAGAGAGAGAAGGAGAGGAGTGAGTAAGAGAGGGAAGTGTGCCAGGCAGCAGGGCCTACTGGGGAATGCTGTCGGAGGCTAATCCTAAAGGATAGGCACCCTGGGCCATGGGAGAAATTCGCGGACCGGGATTGGGGGGGTGGAGGGGATGAGAAGGGGGGGTGTGAGTGTGTGTGAGTGTGTGTGTTTGCAGTGGTCGATGCTGCCTCCGCACACATTCCAACAGCAGGGAATTAATTAATGGCCATGTGTGTATCTCCACATGTCTGTTTGTGTGTGTGTGTGTGTGTGTGTGTATGTGTGTGTGTGTGTGTCTGTGTGTGCTAGCGTGTGTACTTGTCGCACTTTCGGAAGGGATTTTAAATCACAAATGCAAATAAAGAATCTGGCAGTGCGAAGTCTTCACAGTGGTAGTGCTTCCTCTGCCTTTGTCTCTATCTCTGATTCTCTCTTTCGCACTCTCCCTCCCTCTCCGTCTCTCTGTCTCTCTCTCCCTTTCTCTCACCCACACACACATGCACACACACACACACACACACACAGTGGAAAAAAAGAATAAAAGGCAAGTCATCTGCAGAGGCTGCAGAGCCTTTCCAATCAGCATACGGATCAGTGAAGCTAGCAGCGATGCCTATCGAGTCAAGAGTTCAACAGGGACCTCTGAAGAACAAATATTTTGAGAGAGTGGATGAATTACCCCCGTTCGCTCATCCTCCTGCCTGCCAAAGGATCCTTCAAGCGAGTTAAAGGAGCGAGTTAAAGGAGTTCCAATCGATGAAAAGCCGACGAAAAAAAAAAGAAAAAGACAAAAAAAAAAAGACAGAATAGACATGAAGCAGTAATAATGGTGTATTTTTCCTCCTGAACTAGCACAAAATGGCCTCCTCCCTAATTCATATTATAACACTTTAAATATTTCATCATTTGTATTGAGCTGTTGAATTGTGTAGCAGATGAGGCCTTTATCATCACCCTGTTGTGTGGCCTATGTTGACACTGGTTCCACAGCAAAGCAGCCTGGGAAATTGAAAGAAAGAAAATAACTTAAAAGCTAAGAGAATCTCTTTAAAAAGCGGCCGCCCTGGAAAAAAAGGGATCTTCCCCCCAATCTAGGACTGGCTCAGCTTAGGGCACAGGGACTGTTGGCAAAGCTGACACTTGGTGCCCTGCGAAACTAACCAGCAGCAGCACTGCCACTCTCCCCCCCCTGAGAGCTCCCAGCCGCCCACAGCTTGACAATGCTGCCAGTAACCCCCCCCCCCCCACCCCCCCCCCCCCCCCACACACACACACACACACACTGACCCACAGCAACAAACGCCCAGACTGGCACTGGCTAACTAGCATTCCAGCGTGCTCTCATTCAGACACAGTCTCAGTCGTCAACGCTGGGAACCTAGCGAGTGCAAGAGAGAAAGCCCAGTTAGCTTGTTAGCAGTTGCAGGTTTTTCTAATGCGCGGGGGAAATCTGGTCGGCTGAAACCGCCACGAGGCAGTAACTCAGTAACTCCTGTGAAAATCTCCTGGTTGTGTTTGCAGCCCTGTGGTGAGCAGAGACCTGCTGCCTACTCCAACCCCCCATGGTCACTCCTCAGCCAAAGGGTGAGTTATATAATGGGGGTATGTATGTGTGTGTGTGGGGGGGGGTGGGGTGGGGTGGTGGAAATCGCCATGGTAACCCGCTGTCCACTCTAGCACCCCTGCGGTTGTCGTGGCAATGAGCTACGAGCGCAGGGGTCAAAATGAATGGTGTTCCAGCTGTCTGGCGTCAGGGAGGCAGGACGAGGTTCCCTGGGCCCCCCTGAGTGCTGCACATGAGCGCACCACACTTAGCAAGCAGGGCTCATCTGACAAATGGGTGGCATGCCGAAAAGTAACCCCCCCCCAACCACCCAACACCTCAACACCCCAACACCACCACCACTAGCAGCTCCCCTCCCCTCAACCCTCTAGACACACATGCACACACACACACGCACACACACACACACATACATACATACACACATACATACACACACACACACACACACACATACATACACACACACATACACACACATACAAACATACACACACACACACACACACACACACACGCACACACACAGAGCCACCATCTCCTCCATACCCTCTGTCTCGGTGTCTGCGCCTGGGTGTCAACTCTGATTACACACTGATGAGTTGCACTGACAGGATGGAGAGAGCAGGCTGGACCCCCTGAAGCTTGACAAACAACGCCAAAAAAAAAGAGAGAGAGAGAAGAGAGGCATTAAAAAAAAACTCAACAAAAATCAAAACAGCTTTGTCGCAGTCAGTGCTTTTTTTCTCCTCCCTCTCTTTATCGCAAGCTCTTGCGTCGGCGGCGGCGGCGGACGGAGCTGATTGGAATTGGGTCAGTCTCGTGTTGGCTATCGCTACCAAACACCTTTGTGACCAGGCGAGCATAGCTTCACAGCCAATTTTAGACAAATCTTGTGTGGCACACACTCTAAAATTAGAAAACTGTGCAGTGAACATGGTGGTCTGTAGTTATAATAATAATACTCACTATGTTTTGTTAATAGTTCAATATGCTGTTTGTTCATTAGTGACTGATGGGGGTTTTTACATTTGACCATGTAGGGTAATTTACCTCGTTGGTCATTTGTGCATTAAATTCGAATTGATTTTTAATGTTCAATATTCCTGTCTACAGATCCACTGCAAATACTCCCCACTTCATCGCCTAGAGGCTAAAGCAAATGGCCTCACATACTACTCCCCGAAATGACTAGAAATACAATTTCCCAGTGGAATTACAAGAGAGAAGGCATACCTTATGAAGCCTTTCTCATCTTAGGGTTAATCTCTGTTGTTATCCCCGATAAAGCCCATTTGTATCTGACATCCTGAATTGAAAGCTCAGTAATCACATTGCAGAGGTGCTGTGGTGTAAGACGTGTCAAGAGAAGTCAAGGGCGGCGGAGAGAGGCTGTGTGTGTGTGATGGAGGAAGGCCAGTGTAGTCATGGCTAACACTGAACGTGTCCTACCCTCCAACCATTTGGAGGGCATTCAGGATGTGAGGCAACACGGCACTTTATCTTTTCACTATTATACGGGTTTGACTCTCTTTCTGTGCACGTACAATGGCTGAGGCTTGCCTAAAACCCTTAGCGAGACCGCTTTCCATCGGCTTAGAATCTGCTGGATGTTTTATATTATTATTTCTCCGTCTCCACCTCTCTGTAGCCTGTTTCTCATAGCGCTTTGAGTCCCACGACAGTGCCACATCTAAGTCTCCGGAGAAATCTAAAAGACATTATGTTCCCTCTAGTTCCACTCCCTCTGCTTCAGGCTAGGACCTTCCCTGGAATTCTGCAATTTTTCTCTCCCTTTTTTTACTCTTTCTCTCGCTCTCTCTCTCCTTCTTCTTCTTCCTTTCTGAAGCACAGTCGCTCTCCATCCTTGTGGAACTGGAACGTGCTCGGCGACAGCACAATGCGGTGCTATAGTAACGGCGCGCTGGCCTTGAGGGACTTTTGTGTGTGTGTGTGTGTGTGTGTGTGTGTGTGTCTGTGTTTGTGTCTGTGTTTGTGTGTGTGCCTGTGTGTGTGTGTGCTGCCGAAAACAGAGGAGCTGCCTTTAATTGCCGGAGCACAAACAGCCATTTTGATGAGTTTGCCGGGCTCCCTTGTTCTGGCGCCGCAGATGTGCTTATCGGCACATGAAGGCCTCCTTGTAAGCGGCACTAAGCCTCGCCAGCAGAGCTTGTTCTTGCCGGGTCGATACCAAACAACGGTACAGTATTGTCCTATACCCATATCAATCCCTAGGCCAGGGCTCTCATTGACTTTCGCCTCACTATCGCATGTACGGATTGTGTGCATTCACGCCACCAGAGAAAGAAGAGGAAAGGAAAGCGAGGGAAGACAGGACAGAGGGAGGGAGAGAAGGAAAAGAGGGATAGAAAACAAAGAGAGAGAGAACGAGAGAGAGGAAGAGAGATAGAGAGAACATACAGAGAACATACCACAGAAAGAGAGGAAAGCGAGGGAAGACGGGACAGAAGGGAGGGAGAGAAGGAAAAGAGGGATAGAAAAACAAAGAGGGAGAGAGATAGGGAGGGAGAGATAGAGATAGAGAGAAAGAGAAGCAGTCAGTGGACTGGCCGAAAGATTGATTGAGATTCTCCAGGATGGCCTACCCTGTGGCCCACTTTGTCAGAAGGCCCTGGCTCAGCACATTCAGGACACATCTCTCTCTCTCCGTCTCTCCCTCTTTCTGTCCTTTTTTCTCTCTTTCGCTCATTCCCTCCCTCTCTCTCTCCTCCTTTCTTTTCTCTTCTGTCTCTTTCAGACAAACACAAATGCGAAGTCTCTTATTTTTCCTTCCCTCGTCTCTGACTGGCCTTTTTCTTTTCGCTTGTTTCTCTCGCACAAATACACTCTGTCTTTTCTTCTTCTGCATCCCCCTTCTGTCTCTCTCTGCTGCTGCTTCTCTTCTCTTCCCCCACTCTTTTTCTCTCCCTCCCCCTCTCCCTCCCTCTCTCTCTCTCTCTCTCTCTCTCTCTCTCTCATCACAGCAACTGTAAGTGCTCTTGCACCCCCCCCCCCTGCCACCCCATCCCCACCTCCTCCTTCTCCTCCTCCTCCACCCCCATCCCTAGATGAAATATTAAATAACTCGACCGATCCTGCTCTCCCTCCCTTCCCCCCACTTGCCTCTGCTGCTCTTGGCCTGATCAGACTATAATGACATGATGCGCACTGCCCCCCTTTGGCGAGATAGAGGAACTGCGGGGGCCACAGTTCACCGTGTCAAGCCGCCGAGACTGCTGTTTTGCCTGTGGTGGTCTCCATGGCAACGAGGAGCGGAGGCACTGTGGGTCAAGCTGTTGCAGGTAATTTAACCCCTGGTGAATTGGATGCTTTTCTGCTTTTGTTTTTGTGGCTTTATATATATACATAAATCACACCTCCAGGACTTGACAGGGTGAGGGGCTTTTTTTTCCTCTCTCTCTCTCTCTTTTAAGACTGTATGTTGAGTGTGTTACTTAACATTCATCCTGTGTCCTATGCAAATACAATTTGCACAAAATATGACTTTCTGTTGACATGAATAATGAACTGTTCTATACAGCCGCACTGCACAATAAGATTTTTAATGATGTGGGCTTATTCTCTATTTACACAAGCTCCCTGAGCCTTTAAGACATATAGATATATATATGACCCTTGGCATATATAGTTTTATTTGATGTCTATAATAAAATCTGCAATAATCTTTATTCACACTAATGAAGTATGCCATTATTATCCCCTCTAAAACCAATAGCACCGACATATGGAAATATATCGGACACAATAAAATGTAGGGTGGGAGAGTAAAAATATATTTATAGGTTACGCAACACAACCCCATTTGTGTGCTGAATATACGGTATCTGAAACAATGCACCAAACTGCACCAAGACCAGTTGCAGAGTGGTTGTATTTCTGGTAGCAAGTACACACCAGAAAACAGGAATAATAATGATGTTGTATGTCCATGTCAGCTTTTTTGGGTATTCCCCTTAGACCGAAAAGCCCGGGTGTGAATGTCAGTTCAATGTCAGACACTGGCTGGACCAGGCAACCCAATCCCGACACCCAACTTCGACGCACAATATCTACCCCAGTCCGCACCACACGTACACCACTGGCGTCCCATCACGATTGCATTACAACACTAAATATATTGACCCCCCGCCCCCCCCCCCCCCCCCCCCCCACCCTCCCCCCCACTTCATCTTTGTCGTTTGGTGGCAAAACCAATGAAGAAAACCTCCAACCCTCTCCGCATCCAGCATCCAGCCCAGCAACATTGAGTCGGATAATCAATGCAGGAGCCAGTGTTGAATCCACATCTTTTAGCTCGGGCAAGTCATTGGCCAGCCCCGTCCTGCTGAGGTCCAGACCAGGGAGGGGACTGACGCAGGAGCTGTGACTTCTCAAATGCTGAGTCATGCTGACATGTGGCTGTGATTGCCCTATTGATTATCATTATTGATTAGCTATAGGAGCTAGCAAGGCAGCCTGCCATTAGGGAGGACAGATGCCGGATCAAGGGGGTTAGAGATGCTCCCTCTCTCTCCCTCTCTCCCTCTCTCTCTCTCTCTTTCTCTCTCTCTCTCCCTCCCTCTTGTCCGGTGTCCAATGCTCGACCAAGCTGGACTGGTGCGGCAAGGGAACTGTGTCAAATGTGTATTTGTGCGCATGTAAAATGCCCTGCCAAAAAAAAAAAAACTCATTTACGACTCATTAATCTTATGACTTATGGCACATGAAAACCGGTGGTCCTAAATGGTCTTAAATCTTCGATGGTAAATAGTCCTCCTGCAAAAAAAAAAAAAAAACTTCTGACATTGGTTAAATGGGTGCTTTAAAAAAAAAGGGAGAGGAAAAAATATCTTGCAAGGAAATCTGAAGCGTAGTAGAAACGCTGTAGTGGTGGTGTTTTACATTAACTTTAATCTTGTTGAAAGTGCATTTTCGAAAACCTAATTATTTTCTCATTTAGTCCAACACTCGTACTCTCAGCCTCTCATCTGAGGTGCTCGCCTATGCTATATCATTTCCTTACATTGAAACAGATGGAATCAAACTCGGGCCCTTCGCCGGCAACGATCTGACGACGCTGCCGCTGCTGCTACTGCTGCCATACTGCTGCTGCTGCTGCTCCTGCATCAGCACTTGACTGTGAGCCGCCGTGCTTATCCCTTTTCATCTTCGCCATTGTTGGAGAGATCTCATTAGCTCCGTATGCACGCGCTCCCCAAACCTCGGCGAAGGCGCGAAGAAAGGAGAGGGGGGGGGGGGGACGTCGGTGATGCTGCCTCGTGCTTTCAGCCATGGCATTTTTGGCGGATAATGAGGGCTAGAGTTTCAACTCTCCAACACCACCCCACCCCCCACCCCACCCCACTTCCACCGCCTCCACCGCACCCCCTACCCAAAACTCCCTCAACGCCCCCCAGCTCCACTCTCACTCATCTCACTCTTTCACTCTAAGATCCACCCCCACCCACACACACTCCTAACACACTCTCCATCCATCCTCCAACTTCTCTACCACAGCTGCACCCCCACCCCCACCCCCACCCCCACCCCTCTTCAGTCTTCACCACAACCCAAAACTCCCTCAACGCCCCCCAGCTCCATTGCGAATCTCTCTCACCCACTTCTTCACCCCACCAACCCCCCCCGCCACCCCCACCCCCACCGCCACCCCCACCCCCACCCCCACCACTCTTCAGTCTTCACCACAACCCAAAACTCCCTCAACGCCCCCCAGCTCCCTTTCCGAATCTCACTCACCCACTTCTTCACCCCACCAACCCCCCCCCCCCCCCCACACTTCAAACTCACACTCCATCCTGCTATTTCTCCAGCGCCGCTGCACCCCCTCATCACCCATCCGCATCCCCGTTGCCTTAAGCTACAGTGCTGCCTGCTGGAGTGCTGTCTTCAGAAGTCTTCTCCCCGTGAGTGGCAGAAGTGGTGTGGGCGCAGCGTGTGTGTGCGTGTGTGTGCGTGTGTGTGTGTGTGACTGCTCGCTAATGGCGGCACCAGGTCGCGTTGATGTAAGGCACCTCCCTCCGCAGATGGGGCGAAACGTGGCCTTTCTGGGGGGGTTTCAGCGAGGGATGGAGGGATGGAGGGGGGAGGGAGGAAGAGGACAAGAACAGATGTGATGGGGAGTCATGAGTCACACAGCAGGTTGAGAGGGAGGGATTTTGTGAATTCATCTCGTGTAATACCTTTTCACTCTCTCACCTTCCCTTTTTTTTTCTCCTCCTCCTCTTTTTAGCTTCTCTTCTCTCGTTCCCCACTCTCACATTTCTTATCTGTTTCCCTCCTCTGCCTAAACTCTGTCTCTCTCTGTCTCTCTGTTTCTCTCTCTCTCACACACTCACACACACTCTCATCTCACTCCCCCCTCTCCACAGTCCTCCTCTCCTCCAACACCCCCCCCCTCCCCTTCCCACCTCCTCCTGTTTACCTCTGAATCTCTTTTCTCTTTTGCTTCCACTGACTGTGAGCCCTCTTCAATTTGGTGTCGGGCCACAGGCCGAGAATTGGGTGTACATTTGTGGAACAAGTGTATAATCCACCTATTTGTTGGATGCTTATGTCCCCCCCCCGCACACACACACACACACACACACACACACTCAATACTCCACCCCCTACCCCCTATTCCCTATCCCCTACCTCTCGTCTGCTTGTCAGAGGCAGGAAACCCAAGTAGCCCTCCGCCTCCCCCCTCCCCCCTCCACCCTCCCTCCATCCCTCTCCCCCCCTACCCCCCACCCCCCCCACCGCTATCCCCACCCACTCTGCTGCTCTTCCCAGTCTATTTTAGCATTTGCGTCAGTAGCGCCACACTGGATAGGGGAGAGAGGCGCAGGCTATGATTAGAACGCCCTCCCAGTGGATGTATTGATATCGCACAGCAAGGTTATAGACTTCAACTGCTTGGAGGGAGGGGGGTATTGGATGAAGGAGCTGAGGGGTGGAGGTGGGGGGTAGGAGGCAGGGAGGCAGGGAGGGAGGGAGGGGTTGTGGGGTTGTGGGGACCAGGAATGGATGGAGAGAGAGAGACGGTCGAGACACACAGGAAGAACCTGCCCTGTCGCGGTGGAAACCTCATTCTCCTCCTCTTCCTCCTCCTCCTCCTCCTCGTCCGCCTCCTTTTACGACTAACGAGGGGAGAGGGGAGGTATGGGGTGGGGGGCGATAGGCCTGGAGGAAATGCACTTTTCATGAGGGCCACTATAATGCATTCATAATGCATTCTGACATGCGATAAATTATACAGGCACGCCATAAAGGATTCATGACTGATTATCGGCTACATTTCTTCTCCGCGAGGACGTTTGATTCAAAATCACTGATGGAAAAAACAGTGAAAGTTTTATGCCACCATAATAAACTTTAATTCATTAGTCATTCTTATTAAAAAGCAATCATGCTACATCGCTGGATAAGAGGCCAACAAACCAGTGGACTGACAGATGGAGAAAAAAAAAAAGGACTGAAATGTTGTCTGTCGTCTGTTTTCTGAGACACACACAACAATAATATGTCTATCTCCCTCGCTCCATCTCCCTCCTCCTCCTTTTTTTCCTTATGCAACATGGAGCAATCTCTTGGGAGAAACACTTGCCTTGGTCTGGCCTTATATTTTTTTATTTTTGCTCTTATATAATGACTATTGTATATCATGATTGATGCCCATTATGATGTTAGTCGACTCCAGGTCTTTAGTATGGGGAGTTATATAACGCACGCTGCCAGACAGCATCCGCAACCTGCAACTTTGCAACTGCATCTATTTGCTGATGGTGAAAATGTTCGTGAAAACCTATATTACACCTGCACAGTCAGAAAATTCTCTCGCTCCATCTCTCTTTCTCTCCTTCTCTCCCTTTCACTCTCTCTCTCTCTCTTTCTCTCCCTTCACTGCCTCTTCTCACCCAACCTGTCAGCTCGCACCGTTGCTGTGACTACGGGAAATTGTCATGGCAACCCCCGGCGGAGAAGGACGGAGAAGGGAGGGGGAGTAGAAGAGAGCGAGAGAGAGAGCGAGCGAGAGTGTGAGAGAGAGAGAGAGAGAGAGAGAGCATGGTAGAGGAGTCCACAGAGAAAAGAGAGAGTGCATGTCTCCTTCTCGGGTACACAGTGGAGAGGCAGCATGGCTGTTGGTCTATCTGGTTGTCCCTCGTGCTTTATCCGTGCCAGCATCAGCCTGCCGCACAATGAAGTAAATGACAAAAAGGGACTCCATTTGGTGGCCATAATGACAGCGATTAATTCCAGTCTGCCTATATGCGTAGTGGGGAGTTGGGGGTTCTGGAGGTGGGTGGGGGGGGGGGGGTGGGTCTGTGTTTGTGTGTGTGTGTGTGTGTGTGTGTGTGTGTCTGTGTTTGCGCATTTGTGTATGTTTGTATGTATATATGTGTTCCTAAAACACATCTATATGTGTGTTTGCATACTTGTATTTGTATGTATATGTTGTGTGCATAAAACACATCTATATGAGTGTGTGTGTGTGTGTGTGTGTGATCAGGGTGCCATGTGTCATGTGTGTGTGTGTGTGTTTTGCATGTTTTGTTTTTGTATTGTCATGGGCTCATCTGTTAGATGGAAGACTGGCTGTTTCAATAGCCCAGGAGGAGACTGATGAGTGTGTGTGTCTGTATGTGTGTGTGTGTGTGTGTGTGTGTG
Source organism: Setipinna tenuifilis (assembly GCA_030347295.1). NCBI lineage: Eukaryota > Metazoa > Chordata > Actinopteri > Clupeiformes > Engraulidae > Setipinna > Setipinna tenuifilis. The sequence goes on along the minus strand of CM059275.1, from coordinate 24,530,557 downwards.
TGAGTGTGTGTGTGGCGTGGTGGGGGGTGTTGGCTTGGATGAGAAAGGAGCATAGACACAGGTCACTGCTTTTGGAAAATATATGTTTAACCTCATTACCTGCGCTATGGTCGTGAATGCATTTGGCAGGTTGACTGATTCATCGACCAACCCCCCTCCTGACTCCCACCCCCCCCCCCAACCACCACCACACTTCCCCCATCATTCGCTCCCTGGCCTGCACACACACACACACACACACACACACACACACCGACTGGCTCCTGAGGGGGGCGTAAAAAAAAAAAGAGGGCCGGTTCTCACTCGCTCACATCCAGAATAAATTGAAAAGGACCGTGGCAAATCAATGTCCAATCAATTGTCTTTATTTTTTCAGCGAGCCCTCCGTGGCCAGCCATACAGGTCGGGAGTTAAAGGGGAGCCGGGGCGCTGCTTTGAACCTGCGTCTGCGGAGCTGCTTCATAATTGATGAAAGCATCGCCGGCCGGCTGAGATGGACCGAGATGGACCCGCCGGCTGGCTGGCCCCTTGTTCTTCTCCTGGTCGAGCCGCAGCTGACAGTCCGGCTAAATATGATAATTGCATGCCGCCCGGTGTCCACCTGTAATACCTGTACCGTATTATCACCCCTCCCCCCAATTAATACGTCAATAAATCGTTGGGCGCTGGTACGGTTTCGGAGGCATTTGAATCACGACCTTGTCTTGTTTGCCCCTGTTTCTAAATGCCATCGATTGGACACCTGTCCTCGGAGACTTTAATTCTTCTGATTACCATGAAGCCCGCTCTGAGCAGTAATTAAAACCGAAGGTGCTGATGAGGATGAGCACACCCCCCACCCCACCCCTCTACACCCCCACCCCCCACCCCCACCGCTCTAAACCCTCCCACCCCCCCCCCCCCCACCCTTCCCCAAACATATTCCTGGTCACCTCCTGGCGGCTGGTTCGTTAACGAGGTCAGGAGAAAAGGTCAGGTTATCAGAGAGGGTCCCGCTGACCCTCGTGGCCATTTGCGGTGGCAGCTCTGGGGCCAGCGCGTGTAATTTGTGTGCATCAAACTTTAATGCCCATTGTAATGGCTTGTCGCCAGTATCAAAATGAAAGGGGGGGGGGGTGAGGCAGCAGAGTGTGTGTGTGTGTGTGTGTGTGGAGGGGTGTGTGTGTGGAGAGGTGTGTGTGTGTGTGTGTGTGGAGTGGTATGTGTGTGTGGCACAGGCAGACCTGTCTGTCGAGGACTGAGGATGGAGAGGAACACGGTGTTGTTTTGTTGACGCTCTTGGCTGTCTAACGAAGGCTTCGAGGGGCCTCGTGTTTGTTTGCTTGCAGTGAAAGGGGGCTGGCTGTCTGGCTGTCTGGCTGGCTGGCTGTGTGTGTGGATGGATGGGAGGGATATTGCTATGGAAAGTGCGAACGATCCTTCTCATTAGAGTCGAATTTGCGAGGTGATTGGTGTGGCTGACCCAATATGCGACATAATGGAAGTGGACCCGTGCAGCACGGCGACCACCATCTCAGAGAGCGGCAGCGCTGTAATCACATTAATCACACCGTCCCACATGCAAAAACACACACACACACACACACACACACACACACACATACACACACACACACACATGGTGACACATACACACTCTCGGCTTTCTCATTTACCTGTAAATGACCAAATCAGGAGAAATAGGTCAAATTAGACTGGGAATTAATCCAATCTGGTTGAATCGATTTCATTACAGAGAGAAATCTGATGTATGTAATTCACTTGAAGCTCTGAATGAGTGCACAGGGTTCAGGCCGCTGCGTTTGAGTACATCTGATGGCTCTGATGCTGAGGATAGCAGGTTTAATCCATATCACACATTCAAATTACGGGGGCCGCGCCGCTCCTATGAAATTTGAAACACACGACAGCACAAACCATTTGTTACACCTCTGCAAAGCGATGTACCTGCGATAAACAGTGGCGGATAATAAATAACAGAGCGGGGAGCTGATTACTTCCTGACAGCTGTTAGCAGCTGATTATCTCCTGACAACAGTCTCTGGCTAACACTTCCTAGGAATAACTTTTTCAGTGTGCGAGCACAGCTCTAGTGCAGCACGTATGATGCAACGCACACCATGCAGTGACTGGAGATGTACATTGACTGTTGAGCAGTGGGTTGAATACAGTTCTAGCTTTTTCTCCACACCAGTCTTTTTGTGATTTCATGTGGTTGAGGGCCCATACAGGTGTACAACAAGGTGCAAGTTATCTACTGTTCAAAGAAGCGAAAAATTCAGAACAGAATTTCTGAACCAAATTAAAACCGAGTGAACAGTGGTCTATCAACCTTTTTTTTCTCACGCATTGTTCTTTGTATCTTCCATTTATTAATTCATTAATTCATTCAGTCAGTCAATCATTTGTTCTCCTTCTTTCAGTTTTCCTTTCTCTCAGTCCTTTTCTCTCAACCTTCCTGTCACATGGATCAAACATGGCTGACGCCATATTTTGTCATGTTTCTTCTGCGTGTAATCGGACATGGTGGCTCCCTCCGTCGCCGAGCCGTGTCCTTTGAAGGGTTCCTCTCTTTGAACTCTGTGCCTCTCCTCATTTCCCCTCCGCCTTGTGGGAGATACGCACATCTCTTCCCGCTTCTTACTCCTCCTCCTCTTCCTCTACTTCTTCTTCTTCTTCTTCTTCTCCTCCGCTCATGCCGCTCTGGCGTGGCCCCCGTATCAGTCCCCTCCTGCGGAGAGACGGGGCAGGAAATTGGATTTCACAGACAGCTCGTACTGCAGGCCTAGACTCTGCTTCTTTTTCTCTCTCTATCTATCTCTCTCTCTCTTTCTCCCTCTCCTGTCTGCTCTTGCTGCCTCTCTTGTGCTCTCTGTCTCTCCCCCTCTCTCTTTCTCATTGTCTCCCCTTCTGTTTTTTTTAGTACTCCCTCTCCCTTCCCTCTCTCTCTCTCTCTTTTTCTGTCTTTGTCTCTCTTCCTCCTTTATTTCTCCGGCTGCCGTCTCATCTGTGGGAAGGCAGGAGGCGAGAGTGGATCATGAGGGAAGGTGAGAGCCCGAACGGACTACTCTGGAGTGGGGAACGTGTCTAACAGCATGTAAGGCTGTAAAGCTATTCACAATGACACAATTTCCATAATGGAGGAGGAGGAAGGGAGGGGGGGGGAGACATCCTTTTTCTCCGGGAGTGGACCACAATGCAACAGCAGCAGCACCTCGTAAACAAATGCAAATAGCTGGCCTGATCCAAAGTACTTCTGGGTAATGGCCATTGAGAGAGGGTATTTCGGGTTTTGTGACCTGCTAAGGTATACTGCGTAGGGCTTTTTTTTTTTAAAGACCACACACCTCCCATTACCCAATTTTGCCCTCGAGGAGAAAACAGTTCGGCTCAAAAATTGACTTCCCTGAAAAACTTCTTGACTTGCTCAAGCAGAATCCGAAATCATTTCACAATCTCTGAACCTCTTTCCCCCTCAAAACAAGGAGATGGTGCTGAAAGTTCCCACTGGAACAGGATGCCACATTTATCCTCCATTTTGAATTTCTGATGCATTTAACGACTATCTGCTTAGGCATTAAGAGCTACTCGTGTTCTGTACACGTGCCCTTGCCCTTTCAACAGGAATCTTGACTAACTTTTCCTTCAGGTCATGTACAGGTTCATAATATTTTCTAATAATAATATCTAGTATCAGGTCTAACCTGATATGTACATATATTGTAGTTGTAACCAAATGACTATATAATAGAAATAGGAGCAGATATGGGCTACCATTCCAGTGACATCTGTCATATTTCTCTATTATTCAGTTATCACTAGAATACAGGTCTGAATCTGGATGAAGACTGGGGACCTTTGTGTGACAAAGTTTGCGTCAAAGTTCAAGATGTCTTTCTAAAAAAAAGTAACCTCATTGTTTTTGGGTTTTCTTCTGCGGTGCGGTGGGTTGGGGGGCGGGAGGGGAGTTGGGTATGGATTGCCAAGACCAAACAAGAGACGGGTGACCTTAAGAAAAAAGCACACACCGTGACAAACACCACCTTGCATCCCCCAGACGAAGCCTTAGCATCCCCTACGAGCATCGGTGTCCTTTAAAAGACTGGCTTCTAAAAAAAATAAAGAATAAAAAAAACCTCTCGCCTTGACAGCAGCTATTAATCCTGCTCTGTTATTGGAGCCTTTATGTAACACACATCATCTAACACACATCCATTTTCCCCGGCGCCACTGTTCGCCCCGTGCCACCACCGCTCTTCATTTCCGTGCCACGTCGTCGTCGACGACTGCGGTGGTGGGGGGCGGGGGAGGAGGAGGGGGTGGCCCAAAGTGACAGCGACTCTGGCCTTCCCGCGGCCCCGGCGTTTTGATTAAGGGACACACATCCGTCCGACGGAGATCATTTGCCATGCAATTTAGAGCAATAATACACACGGATTCTTCACTTTGGTCGCCTGACCAGATTAATCAGCCGTCGAGGCCCTGGCCCTGTTGAGTTTAATGCTCCTCATCCATTATATTGCGCCAACGTCTGGCTGCCCGATAATGCCCGACTCATCAAAGCAAGAAATGAAGCCTCTCACCCAGGTGCGGTGCAGTTCAGCGCACTCTAATCATATCATCTGCAGGTCTGTGTCTGAGGGGTGTAAGGATATGTGTGTATATGACTGTGACACACACACACACACATACACACACACACATACAAACTCAGTCTTCTGTATGTGTGTGTGTGTGTGTGCATTTGAGTGTCTCTCGGCATGTGTGTGTGAGTGAGCGACAGACAGCGAGTGAGAGTTGGTGCAAGATAGAATGCAGAAAGTTACCCATCTGTTTGAGAGTGCATGTGTATGTGTGTGTGTGTGTGTGTGCATGTGTATGTGTGTGTCTGTGTGTATTTGAATAGGAATGGGGAGCTTGCCATCTGGTAGATTTTGTGTGTGTGTGTGTGTGTGTGTGTGTGTATGTGCTCGTGTGTGTATCTGCATCGTAGGAACAAAATGTTCTGTGTGGGCAATATTGGAGTATGTATTTGTCTAATCAAGTTAAGCAGAAGTATGTACTTCAAAATTATAATAAATGTAAATTACTAAATGATTTTGCTGCTGTTCCTTTTATGTGTATAAGGTGTATCTGTGTGATGTGTTTCAGGTGTGCCTGTGTGCATAAGTGTGTGCGTGTCTGTGTGTGTGTGTGTGTGTGCACGCGTGCGCCTGCATGCATGTAGGTGTGTGCGTGCATGTATGTATGTATGTATGTATGTATATATGTGAGTCAGTCTATATGTATGTGTGAGTCTGTGTCTCTGTGTGAGTGTGTGTGGGTGTGTGTGTGAGCATCCGCATGCTGGCTCTGTGGCCTGTCAGCTGTATTTGACTGGGCGAGTGTGACGGCCCCAGCTGTGGCTTCAGCACTGATCTGATCAGCAGTGATTGATTTTATCAGCACTGCAGTGACGCAGAGGTCTGGCCCTTTGCTCCACCTACCCTCCCCCTTAACACACACACACACACACACACACACACACACACACACACACGCCTGCATGCATGCATGCACGCACGCACACACACACACACACACACACACACACACACACACACACTTACACACACACACCTGTCCAAACAACCGCATCCTGATTGATTAGAAGGACACAGCTTGGCGGGGCCGATGACCAATGCATACGTTAAGAAAATCTCCGGGAGGTGGGGGCCAGGGGCCGTTGGGGTGGTGGGTGGTAGAGAGGCGGCAGCCACTCTGAGTGCATAGCATCCTTTAAGTGAGCACTTGTCCCTCATCTGCTGCTGTTGCTGTCTTAAGGCTGTGACGCCACCCGCGGTTGAGCGGTGACTTATGCATATCCAATGCCGCCCAGTGCCCACGCCTCGTCGCCGTTGCAACGTCGAGCGCGGACAATATATCGCTACTGCAATGAAATGTTTATCAAGCATTGTTTTGAAGGATGCTTGATGTATGGCTGTAATTTAGGGCATACATAAAAAGCCAATACGTTTGGCGAGATGGACCCGGGGCACGGGAAGCTCTGGAGAGCGGCGGGGAGACCATAAACAAAAACTTGATATGACAATAGAAATGAATCAAGTTTAATACCATGTATGTTAGCGTTATGGCAGCGGGCACTAACAAAGGAGGATGTAGGCTTAATACGAATGTCACATCAGCTGAAACAATCTCATCAGTTACCTCCTCGGGTAAAGATGTGCTCCTATTTTTTTTACAGCTGATATTATTAGATCACGCAATTGATGATAAAGCTATTACATTCAGTTGTGCTCTAAACACAACGCATGGCTCAGAGCTTTGAGAGATCCGATGTAATGTGAAGGAGAATGGGAGAAACATTCTGGATTGACTGAGAGGAGAAGGTTATAGAGGGGATAGAGAAAGGGATAGAGAGAGAGAAAAGGACAGAGAGGAAGAAAGAGAGAAGAAAAGAGGAAGAGACAGAGAGATGGAGGAAGGGAGGCAGGCAGGAAGAGGGAGACAGGTGGATGGACTGATCAATCACCCACCTGTCACACGGTTGGATGACTGAGAGGAGTGAAAAAAAAGGAAGGATGAGAGCGATCAAGGGAGATGGAAAAAGAAGGGACGAAAGGGCCATCTCTAGTCTGAAATGAAACCCGTGATTATGCCTTGCAGGAAAAGGAAGAGCCAGGCCATGTTAATGAAACGGCACCGAAATTACTACTAGAGTGACAATTACGACGTATTCTGATTGTACTACTAGCAGTCCCATTTTGACGTAGCAAATAAGAGCTCTGCTAAAGCTAATAAGGAGCATAATGACAACAGGAGGTGGAGGATGTAGATAAGGGGATAAGATGATACCATCTCCTGACATCTGCACTCAGAGGACACTTTGGATAATAGCCACCAGTGATGCATCACTAGTTAATGCACAACACCCACTTTTACTTCCTGTGCGCTAATCTAATACAAAAGGACTCTTCAACCTTAGCATGCTTCTAATCTTAAAGGTATTTTATGTTGATACAAGGCTGAAGGAAAGACACTTTCTTGGAACCTGACTTTAATGTGTTTTTTTGGTTCGGCTCTGCGTGTTTACAGGCAAACACAACATCAAACCATTAGTTGAAACCAATTACCAAGTGTCCTTCCTTTAAAAGCTACCGTATTTGGCCGTCATACTGATTAAAGGAACAAAAGGTCACATTTTAGGGGAACCAAAAGTATATTCATGTTCATGTTTATGTTGTGGTATTTAACAGATGTTTTTGTCCAAAGCAACTTACAACACTGAAATGAAATACAAATGACTTTGAAATTACAATAAAATGTAGCACGAATAAAGTCATAAAGAAGAATGAATACTGCTACTAACAACACCACAACACCAATGACAATAACTACAGCAATAATGATGCCATTGTAGAGTGAACATAATATGAGAATCCAATTACACAGGAAGAAGTAGAGACATACAATCACAGCATAATGGCAACATACTCTTTTCACGGTTCTTAAAGGAACACTCCCCTTTCTTGGGAGACTCATTTTCCAACTCTCTTAGAGTTAAACAGTTCAGTTTAACCGTTTTTGAACCCTTTCAGCCGATCTGTGGATCTGGCAGTAGTATCTTACTGGTCTGATTCAATGATTTATGCTAAGATAATGACTAAAGTCCTACTGCCACATCCGGAGATCGACTGAATTGGATGTAAAACTCAAATGTTAAACTCTAGTGGAGATGGAAAATGAGCCAATTTCCACCAAAAAGTGGAGTGTTCCTTCACCGGACATGTACAACTGTAGGCGCATGTATGTGCAAAATATTTTGGACTCAGCAAAGGCAGTGGTGGGTCGAAAGATTGTCATCTGAAATGTATGGCACTGACCTACAGGGTGCAGTCTTCATATACTTCCTTTATCATTACCCTTCAGTGACCGGCACCGTCTTTAGTACAAGTGTGCGTTTGCTTGGTTCAATATACTCAGAATAGTTCCTTATAGAAAAGATACACGAGTCAGTACATCTGAACATAACCCTCTCGGAGCCTTCTATTTAGCTCAAATCACATGGTGCATCTGAATCAGACAGTAATGTAAAGATGAAAGCTGGTGGATGCTTGGAAATCACTCTGCAGATATAGTGAGCGCGTCCACTTCTGATCATCGAGACGTTTTACCATCAACGAGCATAGAATCCCCCTCTGAGAAAATGACTAAAAGGAAAGAGAGGATTGAAAGAGCCTTGAAAGAGAGAGGGAAGTGGAGGTCTAGTGAGTGAATCTCGATTACCATACTCAGTGGTGAGCAAAACTGAACACGCTGTCCTCAACATGGAGGGAACCATTTTGAATTCAATTGCAGAAGCGTATGGTTCTAATTGGCCCTTGACAAGGTTTTCCTCTGGGACATTCCTCTCTACTCTTTTCTTCCTCCCCTCCCTGTGTGGGGTGTTTTGATAAAGGACAAGCTGATCCAAGAGAAAGAATTCAAGGCCAGCTCATTAAGATGAAGGTCAAGATGTGCATTCAGCACACTTCCACAATAGCCTTCACATATGTTTGCACATTCGTCTTTTTGTTCTGCCCAGCATTGAAATGGACAAAGCGGTAATGTGACATTTTAATTGGCCAATATGCTTTGAATAACAGCATGCAGCCAGGGAGTTTGTTTGGGGTGGGGGTGCGGGTGGGGGGCAGTATTAACGGACAATATTCAAGTCTATTAAGCAAGACACTAAATTTTAAAGAGTACAGGCTGCTTAACAGCAGAAGAATATCCAAACATGGTGCAACCTTTTTTGGTTGCCTCCAGACAGCGAGTGTTTAATTCCGAGTACACACACACCCCAACCCACCCACGCACCCATCCCCACACACACACACACACACACACACACACACACACACACACACACACACACACACAATCTATCAGTGCACCTCATCAGTATGCTTGTGGTATCCTTCCCTTTTGAGGCAATCCTGACTAAGCACATGGCTTCCCATAAGCATGCAGCATACCATTCTCTCCAGGAGTTTCTGTGAATCCTTTATGCAGCAAGAGTGTTATTTCTGGCTTGTGATATGTTCGCGTTGCCATGGGAAACAGAATGCTACACAGCATCTGTCAATTCTGATGATCTTTGAGAAACTTTAGCAGCATTTGGGCTAGTTAAAGTAAGGTTTTTTATTGGATGCGGGGATAAGCAGTTGAAAGACATCAGACACGCATCCTGAGTTTTAAAAATATGGCTCTCTGCTGGGTCTGCGCCCTTTTTCCAATCTGAAAACGTGTTGATACATTCATTTCTTGATGTAGAAAAGCAATAGAAAGAAACTGCAAGGGTGACATTGCAATTCTTCACCAGTGATTAGATTCGGAAGGGGAGCCAGGCGACATGCTGATAAATGTTCTTTACAATAGTGCCATCTGCTGTTGGAATCAGTAAGTGCAGCCACAAAGAGTGCACCTGCCATTACATCCATATCTTTCTCAAACAGATGATATACATATACATAGGTTGTCTGGTACTTTCAAACAGATAAATATAATAATTAAGCAAATATGTGTTTCATGTATTTGGCAAATATGTGTTCCATGAATGTGTGGAAAAGCTACTGGGTTTCTGTAATATTGGTCTGCAAGTGACACTGAACTGTCAAGCCAGACCTTCAAGGCTTATGTACTATAATATAACCCATGTCACACATCACATTACATCCTGTCACAGAACACACACATACACACACACACTGAGAAAACTTACTATTTTACTATCGAGGCAGTAACTTGTAATATATTTTGAGCTTTTTTTAACCTCTGCCGCTGTTGTTGACTTAACAAAAGTTTACGAGTTTGGACAAGATTTAAGCCAAGCAGCCTATAAACATGCATGCCTGATATGGCTAAGCCTCCAAGACCGTGCTAGGATCACAATGACTTACAACGAAAAAGACAAAATGTAATACTATATAGGGTTCCTTCTTGGGCAATACTGCGGGGTGATGCTACTGACTGATGATATTTGGACAAATCAGGCAAAAATTGTTAACCTGGGGAACTTAAATCATCAGCAAGAAAATTGTCATGGTTGTGCAATCATAATACCAGGCCCCGTCCCACTACTGCGCCTGAGTTTTCAGGATTTCATCATTGAGCCTGCCCTGAGGTTTTTATAAGCAGAATTAGTAAAATTGTCAGAAATAGCCTAGAGCTGTAGGAGTTGTAGGAAAAAAACAGGTTTAGTCAAATACAGACATAGGACTCTTCTATTAGGAAGTGTACCACTTACTGTGAGTTAACCTTCCTGAGCCAGTGAGTAAACCACTTATCTCAAATATCACAACACTTTGGAGCGCAGGTGTTTCTGTGAATAGAATACTAGTAGGCCTATATTATTGCAGAATATTATGGTATGGCACAATGACACATCCCAGATGACGGAGGAGGTCTGCACGCTGAGTATGCTCCAAAGTTCGTTTAATAGACAAAAAACAACAATGACACATTCGACTACAAACTGGCTTGGCTGTTTAGTTTTGTAATTCAATAAATGAAATAATGGTTGGATTAGGCCTACCTGTACTGAATTTTGCTACCACACACCATGGTTTTACATCACAAAAAATTACTTTGTATATGGTGTAGTGTTACTGTAGGCTTTAGATAAAACATATAAAACCGTTGTACAAGTCATCTATGTTTTCTTCATATGAAGTTGCTTTAATATTAAGCACAATCAAATCCTGACAGTGATTGACAACTCAAAGCTTGTCAGCTTGATGAGGCTATTGTAACCAGTTATGTTCAAACTGCCATTTATTTGAAACATCATTAATGCAGAATATGAGAGAGATTTATACTCTGTTATTTCAGATGTCAGTTTCTTACCTAGTATTCTCCTACCTCACTTTGCCATCTGTGACTGACTGACAAATGACTGGAGGTTGCGGATCTGCTGGCATTTAAGGATCTCTGACAGACAAAAAGGAAATTTCATGACAGTTCTGATGTTTGCGAGTTCTTCCATCATGTCAAGTATGCTCTAAAAACGACAAAAGGAAGTGCGTTTTAGTCATTATTTGAATTACCAAGAGTGGACAAAATCCTGGTTGAAATATCACCTACAAAATCATGGACACATGCCTGACAGAATCTTGGTTCATTTTATTCACACATCACAGTATACATACTGCAGGAATGGGTCATACTTAGGATACATGGATTTAAAATAATATTGTGTATTTAAAAAAGAAATAGCTATTTTGGAATTTGTATTTATTTAAGTTGAAGAAAGGGGCGTTAGATTGACTTTGGTGTGTATTTTTGTAGTGAATAAATATTTAGCAAAATAAATAGCAAAATACTTCTGAAGAATGTTATGTCATGCAGGGTGCTAACATAGCCTTTGACAAGTGCCTACCTACTAATTTGCCCAGGCTATTTTTGATCATACTATTGAGCTTCAGAAAGATGATTTAGTACAATATCAGTAATGTTGAGTTTGTTCACACTGAGCAAGCAAAAGCTGGACCCATACTACTTAGAGGACCAGAGGTGGGACTTGTGTCTTTGCATCACTATCCACTAGTCAGTGTGTTATAGAGCATTTGTTTTTCTTTATTAAATTCATGATCAGGCTTTATCAACGATGCAATTTTTTGTGCTCAGAGACATTTAAGAGACTTTTGTAATGTAGGCCACAGGACAGACACAAGCACACAGACACAAAACACAGACACAGACAGACAGGCAGATACAGACAGACACACACACACACACACACACACACACACACACACACACAGCGACACACACAGCGACACATACACACTATCAGCTTTCTCATTTACCTTGTGTCACAAGCTAGTAAAAAGAGGTGCCTCACAACAAGACCCATGCTTACCCACACTTATTAAGCTTTGCTGTTGTTGGTGGAATTGTGCAACTTTTATTGTGATATATAGCCTAGGTTTCCAATAAAGCTGATGATACACAATGGAACGTTGTGATAGCAATGATACTGTATATGGTTCTGGAGTATTCCTTTTTTGACATGCTCCTTCTGCAACATTTTTTTCCTTAAGAAATGTCATCAACAGGCATATTATGATCTGATCAGAACCAATTAACCAGTTATGTGGTTTGACTCAGCTGCCCTATGACCATCTGATGACAGACAAGGCAATGTGTGAAAATGTTACTGTTATTCTGGTACATTCACATACAATAGATATTATGGGCAACACATTTTTTTTCTTCAGAACTTTTGTCATCAGTCGAGAAATGGTCCTAATTATCATGCAACTCAAATGTGGTTGCCTGGCAACATCGCTGAAGGTGTCCTTTTTATTACCTTAAGCCCACATCGTGTAGCTCTCAATTTTGGTAGTTTCTACCACGTGTCAAGTTAAATTGTGACCTTTTGAGTACATTTCTATTTAGGCCTTCATAAATAACAGGTCTTTTTACCACAGCTGTTCTGTTAACTAGTTGCAGGTTTAATACTATCTAACATGGGACATAGGCTTCAATACACCAAAATGTGTATTGCAAATGAAGCAGCAAATGAAATATGAATAATCTGCAACAGAATACCACTGTATTTACTGTATTATACTATACTACCATGTTTGGTGTATGACTATAATATTCCCAGGTTGCACCAGTTTTATTTGGCTAATGTTGGGCCAACCACATCTTCAAAGTACCCTACCAACCTGCTGCCAACCTAAAACCAATTTATCCAACATTGGGCCAACATTGAATTACTATAGTATACTATGATGCGTAGTGTCTTACTATATATTTATTGTAGTAAACTGAGTAGTGCATTACAATGTGAAGTGTTTACTATAGTATTTACTATAGTATAACACAACTTATAGTGACTACAATGGTAAAAAAACACACACTATGTTATAGTATACTAAACTATAGTAGGCCTATCTATAGTATACTATAGTAAATACTGTACTAGTATTTTTTCTTGGGATCCAATATTTACTTTCAGATGTCAGGTTCTATTTTAAACATAATGATTTAGTGTTTTACTTATCCCAGCTGAGTGTCCAGGGAAAGAGTCTCAATATAATCTCTAAACTTGCATGCATTCATACTCTATAGAGCTACCTAATTCTGGCTTCCCGTTTTATTTGTAAAAGGTATTTGAACCCCCTCTATGTGTATGTTTATGGCTGAATGATTCTGAGGTCTCAACGCTGAGCACAAAGGGTCAGTGGTATTACGTAATCTTGAATGAAGTTATTTAACAATCCAGTCACACACACACGAAAACTTTGCTATTGGATCATGCTTGCTGAGTCTTTCAGACCGTTGAAGTTTTATTTTCTGTCCTTTTATCAATTTGTTTGAAACAGCTGGCTTCCAAGAAATATAGACGACAGCAGGCCTGCGAGAGGTAAATGTTTTATAGCAGTCAAAAAATACTCCTTAGCATTTTGCGTTAAAAATATTTGCGGGCAGAACGGAATTAGTAGCAGCCATGGTGCCAGAGAGACTATGTTCTGACAGTGAACAGACACATGTGGCAGTAATCTGCTCGGAGTTTAATGTTTGTACACACAAATGAGACATCTGAATTTCTGAATTTAGGCTACTCTTTCCAGCTGGTGCGTTGTACGTTGTCCGCTTACTGACTCTTACCTTTACACTACCTTCGCTCCCCGTGCAGGTGAAGAATGGGAGAACGACGTTATGAGGAGACATCACATGCCGTATCCTATCAGAAATACAGGGTCTCTCCACAAGAGGTTGTGGAGGAAGTATTAGCTTTTCTAGAAAAACGAATAAAGGTTTGTATGCTGCTGCTGTAATCTAGCAGGTTGTTGTGTCCAAAATGGCCACTAGTTGATGCTATAACACCAATTTCATTTTGTGTAACAACTGAGCTATATACCATTGTGCCTGTGTGTACTTCTACTTGTGTGTGTATGTGTGTGACTGAGAGAGAGAAAGGGAGAGATGTTTCATTTGTATGAAGATAGTTCCCACGGTGTCTATGTCTATCTGTGTGCAGACAGCAAAGCCCTTTAATTTAGCACTGGATGTGGGATGTGGATCGGGACAAGGGACTGTGCTGCTGGCTCCTCACTTCACCCATGTGGTGGGCACAGACATCAGCCCTGCCATGCTAGAGTTTGCTCTGGCCAGCGACCATCCTCCCAATGTCTCTTACAGGTCAGGAAGTACAGAGGGCAATATCTGCCTCACAGCTGTTCAGTTAACTTCTTTTAGGTGCTCAAGGAAACTTGTGTAACCATTATAATGTGTCTGTCTAAGGGGCAACTGTACGTGAATGATTAACAAATCTGTGACAACTGTTGTGGATTCTTCAGGTTTCTGGCCATTGTGCGACACCTCAGCAATAAACAGCACAGCCTATGAAGCTCTTACTCCGGGAAGAAAACATACAGGGTGGGCCAAAAATATGGGACACAATTTAAATGCTCATATCTTGGATTATAAATATGACATAGAGTACCAAATATTTTTGTTGTATAACTGACATTCAGGAGTTTTCAAAACATAGGCTCAGTTATCTGGACACAGCTCTGTCCACAAATTTAAGATGTCTTTTATGTTAGGGTAGATTTGGCTAACCAGGTTTTTAAGGTACAGCTAGCCACGTTTCAAACTATAGGCGTGAATTAAAAGTTATAAAGAGGTTATTAAACTGTGTCAATAGAATTATTTTTAAGTCAAAATTGTTAACCACAACTTACACTTTGGAATTCCATCCTGCCAGTGCCCCTAATCCCCCATAAATTCTGTTATGAATAGGGTTTCCCACACATCCACAGTTCTCTGCACGTTTGAGGTCAACCTGTTTTTTTTTTTTTTCTTGAGGGCACCGCCTGTCACATGGAAGTTTATAAGAGCACACAGGATCACCCTTCCTAATGGTGCTTGTTTTCGGGACCACTGCATTATGGGTGATAGGTGTCACTGAAAGAATGGAATTCCAGCGCATCCTGTGGTTGGAGAACCCACACCACAAATTTTAAACATAGAGAGTTTTCCTACAATTTGTTAATTTTGAATCTTAATAATTACTAATTCAGGTGTAATATGGCCTATTCAGGTCTATATTTGGTACTCTTATGTCATTTTCATAATCCAAGATATAAGCATTTAAAATGTGTCCTGTATTTTTGGCCCACCCTGTATTACTTCAGTTATGTCAACTATGCCGTTGGCTATGTCTTCAATTACTTTTCTGAAAATGAAGTTAAGACTGTTTCTTGATGTAAATTTATGCCACTATAATATTGGTTGCAAATGTTATGTGGAAGAAATGGGTAATACTTAAATAAGCATCTTCATGTTGAAATTCAAAATCCCAATGTCTCTCTTAATGTGGACCTGCTCTCCTCAGGCAATGTCCAGGGGAGCAGATGCCCTTTGAAGACGGTGCTGCAGATCTTGTGACGGCCATGACAGCGGCCCACTGGTTCGACCGCCCTCGTTTCCTGCTGGAAGCTGACCGGCTCCTGAGGCCAGGAGGTTGCCTGGCCCTGCTCAGCTACACCATGGACTTTGAGCTGGAGTACGGCGATCGCAGCGGCCAACTCAATGCCATCTGTCAGGAGGTCAGGAGTCACCTTATCACCTGGAGTCATCTAGTATGCACAAGCTGTTCTGCCTTGCCTGCTTCTGTTCTTTTCGCCAGAATAAAAGAAATATAAGCTTTGGTGATATGAGAAAAGCAAGCTTTGGTAATAGGAGGGGAGTATGCCACAATGTGTGCCAAAATGTGTATGACTGTCATATAACTTAATTGCTCTTTATTAGTAATGTGTGAGACAAATGATCTCACTAAAAGTGATACTGTCATTTAATTGCTCTGTGACTGAGAATCCTCTATATGTAAGACAATGACTTACATAACTGGCAACTTAAAAATAACATTTTGATAACATGTAGTTGATGCTTAGTGCATGAGAATTAATAAAAAAGTATAAACTTAGAGTAATATAATCTAACTCAGGAGGTTGAAAGCAGGTCACTGGGTACAGGAACATATGCTCAGATTTTTACATTTATTTTTCTTTTTTTTCTCCACATCTGCTGTGGTTGCCTAGAGGGATTCCTCAGCAGTTTCTCCTGTTTGAATTGTACTTTTTTCCTCTTAAAAAATACCTACAGTTTTATGCAGCTCTGCTACCATACCGCAGCACTCATCTGGGTTCCAGTTCCCTGATGCTATATAAACAGATGTATGACTCCATCCCCTACGAGGATAAGGAATGGTGAGTAACTCTTTGCTCCACAACCATCACGATTGGTCATAGGGACGTGTCTAGACCTTGCTCTTTGGGCACAGTGCCAAGGGTCCTGTTGGGATGTTAAAATGTCCCCTTGAAGGACATTACAGGGGGGGTGACAGATAGTGAGGGCTATGACACATGGACCTGCTGACACATTGGCACTACTCATGCTTGACTTTGGTCTCAGAAATCCCTGCCCGGCCATCCAAATCGTTTATACAAATACATACCTACCTACATACCTACCTACATACATACATACATACATACATACATACATACATACATACATACATACATACATACATATATTGTTATTATTATTATTGTTGTTGTTATTTGTGTTAAATATTCTGTAGAAATAAATTGGACTTAAAGGGGTCCTTCCATCGTTATTTTTATTCATATTTCTGTGTCGCCACTATGGTTAAATGCATTGTGCGTCATTTCTGTGAAAAAATATGTCCTAGTTCTCTTGTTTGACACCGTTTTCTGTAAGCTAGAACAGGTCTAGTGGTTGAATGACTGGCTTTTCCGGTGTCCCTCGTGAATATCCATGATGACGTGTCAATTAGGCACCTCTGATTGGGCAAATTCGCTGTCTTTCGTTCACCTAGCTTCTGTCCACTATTCTCAATGGATGTGAGCGTGCCATACATGGCTCTGGGCGGGGCTTACGACCTAGTGACGTAGATAGGTTTAGCCTCCTCTGATCCGCTCGTTTTGGTTAGCTTGACCCTTCAATGACCAGTAAAACCATGAAGATCGAATTTCACGTCTTGGGATGCTGCGTGCATATACTGCTTGTTGTGACCCACCACATTGCAAATACAGCTACTAAAAGTGTTTTTTGACGGAAGGACCCCTTTAACTTCACTTCACAATAGGCATTATGTAGGCTATGTGTTGAATTATGTATTTACTGTAGACCACCATTTTAATTTTATTCTACAGAGCAGTAGCTAATGCAAGACATGGAATTGGCAATCACAGTGTTTCTGGAGTAGCATTAAAAATAATCACCTACCTAATTGCTATTCACAGGCACGAGTGTTTTCAGGTCCGCAGGAAGATGCCTCTGTCTAGCTACATACGCATGGTAGAGACCTTCACCAGCTATCAGGCTTTGCTGAACAAGGATCCCCTGGAGGCAAAGAAACTTTCACAGGACATTACAGACAAGTAGGCAACACTGTTATTATTTGTCACAATGACATAAAGTTAATTTAGTTATTTGTTCTCACACAGTTGATTTTGGTGTTTTCTGTAGTCTCCCATTTTGCCAGTCAAAAACTAGGGATTCCATGTATGTTCTCTGCTATTGTTACAATACTTTTATAGCTGAAAGACAAGAGCATAAGACCATTTCTCCTAGCCACCCTTATATTTAGATTAAATGTCACTAATTTTGCCTATATTTCCTCCCGAAACCCCATATTCTTCAACTGTATGTTAGCCATCTAAATATCAGTTTTTTTGCAGATTTTCCACACATGCTCCATTTAATCACTTTCCTTAGGTTAGTTTCTGCAATGGGTGTTTCCTCTCCTGGGACAGATGTCACTGTGGTGGTGAAGTACTTCTATCTGCTGGCCTGCAAACCATCAACGAAATGATTTTGTTCAGAAAAAAAAAAACAATCGATGGTATGAGTTACATTTAGGATAACATTAACAAGACTTAGAAAACTGTTCTGTCTTTGCAGTCAAAAAGCCTATGCATTGTAATAATTGTAATAATTCAGGTAATATAGTACACCACAACCACACTTGGCTTTCATTTTAGTATTAGGTTGTGGTTACCAGATGCGCCACGTTATTTTGCCTATCTCTGCTTAACTGATGAATATAATGTAATTACATTGTTATGTAGGCTATTAAGAATTGCTGTCCATATCAAATAAAACATCTTAAGCAACAACTGTTTATGCTTACAACTTGGGAGATAACTTCTCCGTTTCATTAGTAATTTACTTGACATTTCACAACTGGTCAGTCAAATAAAAATATATATTTGCAATGAAATGCAATAAAAAAAAACGCTCTAAAATTAAAACGGAACGTGATACAGTGTCGCTGTGCAAAATCGGAAGGATTTTTCGGAAGACAATTGTAGTTGCACTTCCGCCCTAGACATCGATCTACCGGAGGTGTTCATCTAAGTTAATCCTATCCCCTACCGCTTTGTTATTTCTCAGTTCACTGTGTAGGATTGCCGGTTATGTTTTAGAATTGCGAGCTGAACTCGTAAATCTATATTTGAATGTTGATTATGGTGTAATCTGGAGTACTGTCTTTCTCCCCGACACAACAGCAGCAGGTACAGTATTGCTAACATTAGCTCACAAAAAAGCTACCGTCAGTTTCACAGTCTGAAACATCTATGTCATTCGTTACTGGTATTGCTTTTCATGTCTGCACGACCGCAGTTCGAATGCCATGAACATATATAGTTTTATTCCGTTATAGCCAGTAATTGTAGAATTTAAAACTAGTGTTTTAGAACTTGTCAGGGTACTGTATGGGTAGCTAGTTAGCATAGCTGGGCAGTAACCACTAGCTTGCTGTCTTAGTTGGCTTCCGTCTTGGATAACTTGTGGATCCATTGGCTCCAAGAGTCAAAAATAGCAAACTGAAATAGCAAGAGACACAAAGTCACGACGTAAATTGCTTGATCTTAAAGCTGTCAGAACTGCCAGAAGAATACATTTGGACGAGTCCAACCCCCTAGTGAAGACTGGCACCGTCTTCTGCATCGTGAAAAACTAGCTGGTCATAACAAATCACAAATGTCTTGTAAACAATCACATCTCTGGTTAGAGATTAACGTCTATCAGTAAATCGATAATGTGATTTTAGGGACTGCTTACAATCTGACTGTACTCAGTAAGTTGACCTTATGTGTTTTGGAAGATTGAGGCTGAGATGTCTTGGTTCTACGAAATCGTTATTCTCACCACAACGCACCTGTGTTGGCAACTAATTCCACTTGCCTTCTGTCATTTTTTTTGACCCACATAACGATTGTGAAAAGCTAATTTAGCGTTTACTGTGAAACTGTATGGAAGAAGCAGTGTGTTCAGATTTCATATTGACCTATTACAGCGGGTAGAGATTTGATCTTTACTGTTGATAAAGTTAATATATAGACTGTGATGCACGACATTACACTTAGCAGAAGCTTTTAAACCAAGCTACCTACAAGCAATGCTCGAGTCGAGCGGGGGGGGTGGCATCCCCCTGAAATAAAAAACAGTCAAAATCATCTCCCTTCTAAAACGGTGTCCCACTATGTGCGCTGTCATCATCACAAAATGTCTTCCCCAAACAATAAAATTCAGCCCTCCCGCTGATTTGATAACAAGTTGACTTTGGACAGGTGTTTATAAAATGTTTATGGTGTACTTAACCCTGAAATTGTTTTTTTTATTGTTGTTAAAAATAGATTATCTAAGAGCAAGGTCCTGTTATTGCTGCCTGTGTTTCGTCTGTGTGGTAGCCACCAATCTTTGGTCTCTGGTTAAACATGACCATGAAAGTAGAATTCCTTGGAGCATTGCCTTGTATGAGTGCCCTTGCAAAGCAGGGCCAATTCCATCCTGTATCAACAGATTCGGTGACCTGAGCAAATTATCCTACTTCACATTTGCCAAGCTCAGCATGTCTTAACACCTCACCCAAATGACTTCCTGCATTTTTGTTTGCTGTGGGTGCCAATCCAGTGAAGAGAGGGAGTTGTTTGTTTGTGGGTGTTGTTGCGTACTTTCTATTCTCTTGCCCGTTCTGTGCTCATTGTTATCGGTCCTTTGGACGTCTCTCTCTAGTGCTTCTGATTGGGAGTGTCATTGTGGGGGCTGTGTGCCCAGGACGGGAGGCTGATCAGTTCTGAAGTGCTGCCAGGTCTCATTGCCTCCCAGATCCCGTCCCCGTCCCACACAGTGTTGCTCTCCCTCTCATCAGAGGCTGTCTAGAGTCTGAGTTGAGCTGAAGGGGCTGGTGAGGCGATATGTGCTTATTGGGCTTGCTTGATGATGTGGGACAGCATTCCTTAACCTTGTGTCTGTGGACTCTGCACAAATCGCATCTTCCATTTCTGCCTGTCCCACTACAGTTGTCTGTAGTCATCAGTGCATCAGTATATGACTTGTTGTGGTGCAGCCAGCCGGTGCAGAAAGAGTGTCGCATGCTAATACATGTACAAACCCACTCTATGCAAATGAAGATTGCTGCGATAGTTCGGCGATAGTAGCAGGTGCACTAGCGAAACTTTTTTTTTGCTTTTTTTGCTCAGTCTTCCCTGAAGGATATTTGAAGTAGACCGCAAGTTCAGAACATTCCTTAGGGCAAATGTCAAACTCCTAGGCAACAGCAGGCCATTTCTGCCCTTTCCTTCTTTTGTGCTCGGCAAATATGTGGTGATTTACCTTAGTTAGAGCTAAGTGGCAGTTGTTCCCTAAGAGGGCCACATTGCCTGCTGGATCCAAGTGGTCCTTCAGCCATAAACTGTGCAGCAACGGTGTATTGAACCATTGAACCTGTAATTGGTGCTCAGTATGTAGGCTAAATGTTCTCTGACCATAGACATACACAAGACTTTTTGCTCACCACAGGGCAGTAATGCGGGAATATCATTTTTCTCTGCCAGCTTCAGTTGCAAAAGGAGTCTGTCATCTGATATTCCATGAAAGGTATTAGCTATTGCAAATATGCAAAATATGCAGCACATTTTTATGGCAACACAAGGAGAAACAATCCTCCACACTTTGTCTGTCTCATATTTAATTTGGCTCAATTCAGTAACATTTTCCTGTAAAGAAATTGAATGCCTATTTTTTGATATTTTTTTAAGGCTGTAATAGAAGTTGATTAACACAATTTAGCTCAGTCTCAAGTTCATATCCCAAACTGTAATGATATACCCATAGAAATGCATTCACTGAAATTCTCAACCCGTTAAGACTGATATTTTGATTATGTGTGCTGTGTATTTATGTACGCCATTGACAGAAATGGTAGAGATACGTTATTTATCCTGAAAGCAAATGGTGTTCTTTGTAACATTTACATTTGACGTGCATTTTCTATAGTCCAGTTATTTTACCCTTTAAAGAAGGCAGTACTGGAGTTCTTTGTAGTGTGTGGTTCAGCATTGTTTTGCCAGTACAGAAGAAATGAATCACACATGGGGTATTCAAAGTAGGTGGTTTAGTGACTAACCCAAATTAGTTAAACCAGAACCATAAACCTTCTCAAGAATGAATTGTCTGGCTTCATTTTTCTAGAGAAATTCACAGTCACAGGGCTTTGATTTTAGGATGTTTAGCTTGGAGTTAACACACTCACTTGCTCAGACTTGACATAGTCAGGTAAGTGACAAAACCTGCTTTCTTGCATACCCTCCTGAACTGTGTACCCGTGGTGTGAATAACTCCTAAATGAATGTTATGTTAACTATGATAGCGCTCTCTGCGTCCGCAGGTGAGAGAGAGGGGCCGGCCATGCTGACGTTGGCGAGCAAGCTGAAGCGGGAGGATGTACGGGCTGGTCGGGCCCCCGGGGGCCCCTCGGACGCCACCCACCGCGTGTCCGTCCGGGATCGCCTACTAATCAAAGGTACTCCCCTCAACTACCCTTAGCACACACACACACACACATATAATGAGATATCTATCTATCTATCTATATATATATATATATATATATATAATAAGAGAGAGAGAGCACCCTATCCTATCTCTACAGTATCACCTTTTTCAACCACATTTACACTCACAACTACCCCTTAATCAAAAGTACATCTACACTCCTAATCCCGCTGTACGGTCATCAGACCTCCACTTAACCTCAACAGTGCAGTTTGATGTATTTTATTGTGTAAAAGTCTCTGCTGAAAATACAAACACAATGTATACCAGTATGGCTGATAGCACTTTTAACCTTTTTGGAACAGCTTGCTAGTTTATGTCATAAACAAATATGTTCAGTCGGCTTTTAAAAATGTGCCTGATTTAACACTTTTTTTTTTTATTTCATGAGGTTTATGTCATTGTGCTTTTTGTGTAACTAAGAGCCAAGAGCAATTTCTGAGAAAAAGCTTCCAGAAGCTTATGATTAGTGACACACATCTTCTACAGGCATTCCCTTTAGCTTGTAGCTTCCTAGGTGGACTTTGTTTGGTTTTTATGCTTAGCATCAGAGAGAATCTCATTAAGCCTGTAGAATTTGCACACAAAATAATTAAAGTGTCAGCTATTAGTAATTAGATTTTTTTCCCTTTTCATATTGTATTAGTGGCGTGGGCTTGATAAAGGGACGAAGGGGACCTGGGCTTCTCTTTCAGCAAAGTACAATCACTCTGCGGTGTGCAGACATGTTTAATAAACACCTCTCGTGTTTCTCAACCCCTAGCATCCTTGGCTTAACCGTTATGATGAGAATCGAGGCAGGGAATTTCCGTTCAGAACACGCACTTCTGCTTGTTCACTTACTCGCTAGCTTGCTGTCTGACTTGCTGTCTTTGGCCTCATTTACACTGCAAGTCTCGATGTCTCGTTGTGATGTAATGCTCATATCCAATGTTTTTGACCATGTAGTGATAATATTGTGACACACAACTGATTCTTGTGTTTACACTGTCACATGAAGCATCACAAATGATACTGTACTTGTGCACTTTCCACTACAGCTAAGGAAAATATTGACGGCCTCGAAATTTGCTTGATGTTAGTGTTGCTGTATGTGAGAAGTGGACAATCATTGCATAAGAGGAATGTCTGGGTGTAAGAATTCTACTAGAATTCAGCTGATGGCCTCTTCGTTCAGTCACTCCTGCTTCTTTTTAAAAACTCAATTGTCACTATTTTAATGACGTGTGGGTTGCAAATGCGAACGTATAGAATGCAAATGAAACGGGTACAAAGCGCACATGGTTGCATTGACACACATGCCATTTATATCTGATTTATAACTGCATTTGAAGGAGGCATGAATCCCATCTAAAACATCAAAGGGAAAAACATCAGATTTCATGCATTTTTCTTTTTTTTTTCCCCTCCTACTTACACTGTCATGTGGCAGATTGAAATAGTGCCACAGTCACATTTGAGCAAAAAAAAATCACAATTCGGTGACATTTAACTGCCGGTGTAAATGCAGCCTTTGTGTGCACCCCCTGTCAGCACAAGCACAAACGCGACGTCTCAGGCCTCGGAGCTGGCGAGCCAAGGCTGAGGCTGAGGCTGAGGCTGAGGCTGAGGCCGAGGCCGAGTGTCAGGGTGCAGTACAGTCTATATTTAACTCAGGCAGAGACACCCGTGGACTCAGGCAGGAGTCAGGCAGGCAAACCCCAGTGGGTCGACTGAAGCATGATGAATGAAGCAGCGGGCGGCTTAGTGGGGACCCTGAAGACGCTGGACCCTCTCTCTCTCCTTGTCTGGCCCCTCTCTCTCCTTGTCTGGCCCACTTCTGATAGCCCTCAGGATGAAGGTGCGAGGGGTTGATAGACAGGTATTCCACAGGAGGGGGGCCGCTCTGACAACAGGCTGGGGAGGCAGAGAAAGTCCTCTGTGCCATGACTGATCCGAGCAGCCTGGGAACGGAGAGAGCGCAGTAATAATTCAGCGTCACTGTCAGCGATTTTTAGCCCGAAAAGGTCATACTGTGTCTAATTACACGTTTTTTTTAATCTTTTTCGCTTTCTCCCTCTCTTTCCATTCCCTCCCTGTCTCCCTTTCTCTATCTCTTCCCTCCTCTCTCTCTGTTTCTCCCTCTTCCACTCACCCACACCCTCCCCTCCCCTCCCTCTCTTTTTCTCTCTCTGCCTCTTTTTCTCGCTGTCTCTCTGCCTCTTTTTCTCGCTCTCTCTCATTTGCAGAGGTGGCAGAATTGGAAGCCAATCTTCCCAGTGAGTGTGCCTTCCGTTTTCCCTCTACGTTTGCCAGCACACAGAAGGTCACCACTTTGTCTGAAAAAGCCCAGGCTTTCTCCAGATCTGCTCTATTAGTGCCAGTATTATCTGTGGCCTCGGGGTCTGCCTCATTGAGCAGAGGGAAAATGAAACTGTATGAACAATAGAGGCAGGCCTGTAAAAAAACAAAGCACTCCATATATCTGTGCTTTTGTTTTTGTTTTGTTTTTTTTTGCTTTAGTTGTAACTTTTCTTATTAGCCCTAGTTGGGGTGGTAGTAGTAGAAGTAGAGGTAATTGTGTTTTGTGTCCTCGTTTTCTTTGTTTTTCAGACACCTGCAAAGTCACATTCCCAGATGTGAACAAGCTGCACCACTTTCAGCTGGCTATTAGTCCAGGTAAGTTTGTCCCTAAAAGCAGCTTCATCATGGGTAGGGCTGGGTGACAAGGCCAGAAAATTGGATCACGATATATTTTTTCCATATTGACCGATATCGATTTTTATCACGATTAGGGCTGGATGATAAAAAACTTCAAATCAAAATTGTCTTTAATTGACTGGACTGGGCAGTATCGCATGACAACACATGTGATAGTGTGCTTTTAAGAAACAGTACATGAACACACACAGTAGAATGCAGAAAATATAAAGAAAGATAAGAATAATAACAGTAATACTAAACAATTATTGTTAGTCATGTGCTTGATCATTGTCGATTAACGGTTGTGATTGGGTTTGAATAATTTTTTATTCATTTCCCAGCCCTAATTATAGGTATAACTGGTTTACCTGATAGAATGTTGTGGGGTCTAATATTGGGTTAAGTCTGTTTGAAGATTTTTTTTTCAAGGCTAATTACATTTATAACGTTACTGCTGTTTAACACGGTGTATACCACTAGGATATTGCGACCGACAGTACGGGCAGTGATGAGAGATTCTTAATTCACTGGTGGTATTAAATGAAAGCACATACCCATTTTTCAGTAAAATTTCCAGCACAAGTCCCCTATACTTTTATATAGGAGACTGTAGCACAAGATAATCACACAGCTCCTCTCAGCTGTAAAGAACATCTGGAGATTTAAATACGTTTGTTGTGTATACTGTGCAACCTAACAAGCGTATCTCTTTTAATTTAAGACTACGATCTGCAGCTCTGTTGATTGCAGTGTTCTCCTGGGTCGCTCTGAATCCAAACCCCACACTCCAGCTGTCTTAGCGAAAGGCGTCATGTTTACTGAGTATAATTTACCATCTCCTCTCTCTCCTCCATGGGTGGCACAACAGTGGCCTCGCACTCTGGAGCATTGCTCCAATGTGCTCTTCTATTGTTTATGACCAACAAGCAATCAGGGAGGTCACGGGACCCTGATATTACAACAAAGAGACCTTGCAAACCAAGGACGCAATGCATGGGATACAACCAGCAATTCTTTCAGTTCAAGTTTCTCTCCAGCATCCTTCTTTGCCCAGCTGTTGCGCCTATACTCCCAGCCAAGTGTCCCCAAGCGCACCCAAAGATGTGGGTAAACCCACAGTAATTAAATTGGTCGACCTGCCCTGATGAATTTTTCACAGTTCCATGGTCAGGGGAATGAGGTTTTTTAAGGGTACGTGTTAAGGGGGATTAACGAGACACACAAAAAAAAAACAAAAAAAAAAAACGCAGACTTTTCAAACAGAGCCATGATGTGACCGCTGATTGAGCAAACATTCCGCCCGTTGCGCTTCCGTCCTCATCCTGTGGCTGTCCGAATCAAGTATTCATACCTACAAGTTCCAGCTGATGACAGGCGTGATTTATATAGGAGACACGAGGACGCACCTTTCAGGCAAAAAAGGGTGTTTGTGTAGAGGTGGGCTATGTTTGAACAATTAGGGGAACGGTTTTTGGTGGATGTCAGCAGTCTGATTTGATGTGTCTTGTGTGTGCCAACACTACCTACCAAGCTTTCTGCTCTCATTCCTCCCACACTCAGTCATCCGGAAATGTGCACCCGCACACACACACACACACACGCACGCACATAGAGA
Organism: Setipinna tenuifilis; assembly: GCA_030347295.1. Taxonomy (NCBI): domain Eukaryota; kingdom Metazoa; phylum Chordata; class Actinopteri; order Clupeiformes; family Engraulidae; genus Setipinna; species Setipinna tenuifilis. The sequence goes on along the minus strand of CM059275.1, from coordinate 24,504,330 downwards.
CACACATACACACATACACACACACACACACACACACACACACACACACACAAAACATGCATGCTATATGTATGTGTGGGTGTGTGAGTGTTAATGTGCAGTGCACACAGATGCTCAAATACACACCACTTCATGGATTGAGTTCAAAAAGCCGTCAAAGTAGCCCTTGGTGATTTGCATCGAAGTATCTGACTCTCCTAATTAGCGCGTGTTTTGAAGCAGCACTAATCGTGTACAATTAATCAGTGAAATTAGCAGCTGCAGTGAGTCCACACATGTCATTGGCTTTTCAAAAGCAAAAAAAAAAACACCCTACTGTCTTTATCATCCATACACTTGGACTCTTTCTCTCTGTCTCTCTGTCTCTCTCTCTCTTCCTCCTCTCTTTCTCTCTCTGTCTCTTCCCCTCTTTTTCTCTCTGTCTTTTACCTCCCTCTCCTTTCCTCTAGTTCTGTCTCTCATTCACACACACACCAAGAAAATCTTTACTAAAGATGTCTTTGAGATGAGCAGAAAGCTTGGTGGGTATTCTGCACCCCTCTTCCTCCCCCCCCCCCCCCCCCCTCTCTCTTTTTCTTTCATCTCTCTCTTTTTACCTTCCTGGTGGGCAGTCTGCACCCTTCTCCCTCTCTCTTTCACTCTCTTCCTCCTTTTCTCTTTTTCTCTCTTTTTTTTCTCTCTCCTTCCCTCCATCCCTCTTTACCTCCCTCTCTTTCCCCCCAGTTTTTTCTCTCATTCTCTTTATCGTTTCTCTCTCACTCTCATTCTCTCTGTCCTCCTTTCTCTGTCTGGTCCTCTTTTTATTCTGCCAAGTGCGAATGGCGGAGTCTGGCCCTAAGCCTATCCTCGTCTCCTTGCGTCTAAGCCTTCCAGACTCATTTCATGAGAGACGCCGGGGGAGGGGGGAAAGGGGGAGGAGGAGGAGGGGAAGGAGGAGAAGGAGGTGGAGGGGGGATGCTGGTGAGGAGGTTAAATCAATTTCTCTTCTCAGCGCCTGTGAAGATGCTCAAAATTGCCCGCCAAGCCTCAGCAATGGCGGCGACGAGGGTCTGTCTAGCCCCTGGCCTCTCGTTCATCACAGGCGTACACCTGCCTGAATGAGAAGGTCTTTGGAATTTTCCATTCTACAGACACGGACAGACAGACACACACGTGGACAGACAGACACACACGTGGACAGACACACACGCGGAAAGACACACACACACACACACACACACACACACACACACACACACACAAAATCCACAATCCAGTATGTATGTGTGTGTGAGCTGTTTGGTCCACTTAATGCAGCCCCAGTCCAGTCTGGCCTCTCACTTCCCCAACGAAGCCTCTTGGTTTTGACCTGTGACTCACAGCGGATGGGGTAGAGATAGAAAAGGACAGAGAGATAGAGGGAAAGAAAGAGGGAAAGTTAGAGGGAGCGGTAGAGGGAGAGATGGAGGGAGAGAGAGAGAGAGTCCGAGAGAGTGGGAGGCAGAGGGAGAGATACAGGCAGAGAGAGAGAGAGAGAGAGAGAGCGAGAGACCGATACAGGAAGAGGGAGAGAAAGACAGAAAGAAAAAAGCAAAGAGAGAGAGCGAGAGCCTGCAGTGTTTGGCCTCTGCACTCTTGTCCATGCCGGAGGCTGGTTGGGTCTGATTACGAACGATGCTCCCAGCGCCTTCCGTCAGTTTGTGTTTGACTGTGCACCACACACACACACACACACACACACACACACACACACACACAGCACTACTTTATTGCCCAGTCTGCGGTTTTGTAGTGAGCTCTGTATTCCAATAGCAGCTACATCCAATCAGGGCAAGTAACTCATTAAATATTCATGAGGCGTTGGTGAGTCATCAGCCAACTTTTTTTTTTGCAAGAATTTAATCAAGCCGTTATTTGTGAATCACTGACATTCCTTTTAGCCTCCTAGACTGCCTCCTACTTTAGGCATCTTTGGTTAAAAATACCCCCTTCCACCCCAAAAAAAGAAAAAAGAGCAACCAAAAAAACTGTGTCACAGCATAGAACTTTTTATTTAGGATAACCGTGAACTTTGTTACACTGCTGTGACAAAAAAAAGACCCGAATTTTTGTCCCACAGTCTATCACTCTGTGAAGGCTTATAAACATCACATTTTTAAAAGTCCTTAAGAGAGTCCCAGTGGGTTACATTTTGTGTCCTTCACCCCCCACCACCCATCACCACCACCCACCCTCCTCCCTCCCTCCCGCCCTTCAAAAAAAATATTCAATGCGTTGAGCTGCCAAGCTCTCCCCGTTTTCTCCCATTACTGAGTCAGACATGCGAGAAAAGCAAACAGCCCGCGGGAGTGTTTGTGACAACGGCTGCGGCAGCGCAAAACTGCCCGCCTCAGCACTTTGGCGACCGCCAAAATGTCAGGGAACCTCCGGAGTTTCTCCTCCTCCTTGACATCGAAAAGTGGAGGATGGGGGGGTTGGGGGGGGGGGGGGGGGGGGGTGGTAATGGGGGGTAGGTTTTGTAGTGGTAACCCGTCCTTCGAGGCAGATGAGGAGGAGAATAAAAAAGTAAGACGTTGAAGGGCTGGCCGCTCCGTAGGGTGTTGTGGAATCCTCTGAGCTCTCACACACAGCGCCTCTCTCTCTCTCTCTCTCTCTCTCTCTCTCTCTCTCTCTCTCTCTCACACTCACTCACTCACTCACTCTCTCACTCTCTCTCTCTCTCACTCTCTCCCTCTCTCCCTCTCTCCCTCTCCCCATCCCCACTCTCATCTCACCTCTATACTGAATTCATTATTTGTTGGCCTCTCTTTTCTATTGATTGGAGCTTTGTCAGAGGCTGGTTGAATCTGGTCTGTGTCTGCGGCGGTGTTGGTGAGTGCGGCTGTCTGAATTGGCATCTTGAGGAAGGATGTTGATTCGAACTTAGAAGTGATGACAGCCCTGAAGGCTAGATTCTGGCACCCACATATATTGACAGACATTTCTGGGTGAGGCTGTGTGTGATGCTAAGTCTTAAAGGCAGCATGTGGTTTTGGTGTGCGTGCGTGCGTGCGTGCGTGCGTGCGTGCGTGCGTGCGTCTGTGCGTGCGTCTGTCGGTCTCTGCCTGCCTGGCTCTTCCAGTCAGTGCTGTGGGTCAAAAGTGTGTAACACACACAGGGAATTCATTTTTCAAACACACCCAGCACGTCGCTTATAAATACTTCAATGTTTCTCTCTTCTTTTTTTTCCTCTCTTCTTTCTTTGAATTGCCCAAAAAACCCCTCAGATCCCTACGGATGTGCCCCTGCTCCAATCTTTTTCTTTTCCAGCAATAGTCCCCTCGCCGACTTAACAATTTATGTGGCAGGCAGGAAACAGAGGGAAGGAGTTTGGGGAGGAGGTTGTGCAGAAAATCTACGAGTTCTGCCAGAAAAACTTGTTGTGGCAAACAAATCTAGACAAGTACAGTGGCCCCTGTTTCTGCTTGGGCGAAGCTGAAAATGCACTGTTTGTGGATGCGGTTTTCTTATGGATTATTTAGACCCTCTGATTGATGCATTGCAGCAGTACATTGGGAGGGGGGTTGGGGGGGCTGGCTAATGTACTTGTGATGCACAGGGAAATGAGCGAGAAGTTCTGCTGCTGTAATTAAACTCGGATCGGTGCTTGTTCCGATGATGTTCAGTAGGGAGAAATGATTGTGAAAGTGCCTGGCATAACGACAGTTTATTCTGCCCTAATGGAGCTCTGAATGTGGCCATCTTGATTTAAATATTGGCAACCGAAACGGCTAAACAGCATCCTGTACCCAGAGAGAGTGTGTGTGTGTGTTTGTGTGTGTGAGTGTGTCTGTCTGTGTGTGTGTGTAGAGAGAGAGAGTATAAGTGTGTGAGTAAGTATGTGATAAATGCTTGTCTTTCTAAATGAGCATCTCGTTTCTGTTTTCGCAGATGAAGGCTATTATCAGGGTGGAAAGTTTCAGTTTGAAATTGACGTGCCCGATGCCTACAACATGGTGGTGAGTGTCTCCTCGCTCACTTGATTCATCACATTTCACCGCAAACGAGAAACACATTCGCAAAGTAGCCACACACTGACGGTAGCTCGTTTTTCCTCTTTACCGATATCACAGTTGGATTTTGCATTAAATATTCAAGCTTTCTGGTTTTATGGTCAGATTTCTTGAAAGCACCGAGAAAGCCTGGAGTTCCACTTAATTACTCCAAGTATCTTAAAATGAATGTAAATCGATGAAGTGCAATTTAAAACATGATTTTTTAAATTTTTTATTTTTACTCACCCCTCTTAAATGTTCCATGGCACCAGGCCCTGTCAACCTTACACTTTTAGCCAGCAGGAGGCCTTGAGCTGTACTTGAGCTGTTAGATTTGCAAAGCACTTGCTTCTAAAATATCGCCACGCTCCTTCCTCTCCAGGGATCTGTGTCCCTAAGTGCAGAACTCTTGTGTGGGCTGCACACACACCATGCACAGTGGCCAGTCCTAGTCACTTTAAACAGTTAAAAAGTTTTTTGTGTTTTTTTATTATTTTTTTTATTTCCCCCATCTCTTATAAACTTCACCTCCGCACATCAGAGTGATGGATTAATTACGGCGGGAAAACGAAGGCAATTTCCCTCCCCAGCCCCCGCTGCTAATTGGCTGCGGCGTGCGTCACGGAACAGTGAGTCGCAGAGGAAGAGAATGGCCGACGGTGCACCGCCCCCCCCCCCCCCCCCCGGGCGAATATGCCTTCTGTCATTTTTATCGGTCTATCATCATTTCAGACTCGACGACTGTTTAATTGCGATTTCACAAATAAATGTCGCAGAAGCGACCCCCCCCCCCGCCATTGCATTTTCTGTCAGCGTGCAGTCGTTGGGGTGTGTGTGTGTGTGTGTGTGTCTGTGTGTGGGGGGCGGTTTCTCCACCCACTGGGTGGCTTTTTTCAGTGCCACCGAGGGCCATTGCTCACAAAAGGCATGAAATAGATGTCGTTTCAGAGAGTTTTTTGTTTGTGATGGGGTTAAGTGAGTGAGTGAGAGAGAAAGATAGTTTTTCTTGCTCGCAGGTCAGACTTCCAAGTCAGTGCGTTTGGCCTCGCAGTGTGTGTGAGAGGTTTTTGAAGACGGGGTGTGTGTGCCCCCTCAGGTATCACACCTGTGACCTTTCGATTGCCTCATCCACACAGGAGTCAGTGTCTGCCTCTCTCGCCTACTCACACACACACACACACACACACACACACGAACACACACACGAACACACACACACAGTGACGCGTGCCCACACCCCAACGACTGCACACTGACAGAAGATGCAATGACGGGGGGGCTGCTCCTGCAACATTTATTTGTGAAATTGCAATTAAACAGTCGTTGAGTTTGGAATGAAGGCGGACCGATAAAAATGACAGAAATGACACACTCGCGTACATACATACACACGCACACACACGCACATACACACGCAAATACATACACACACAAACACACACACGCACACACACACTGGCATACAGAAACGCATACAAATATGAACATAATTGATGACACATGGTCATATATGCACAAACCCCATGCACATGCAGACACTCACACACTCATACACATACAACTACACCCACAGACACAGACACACACAAACAGGCGTTTACACAATCACACACACACACATATGCCCTGTGCGCCGTCATGGCCTGCCACTGCGGTTTAACTGATTTGACTCCTCCGTCACCCTCCCTCTCCCTCTTCCTCTCTCCCTCTCCCCCTCTCCCTCTCTCTCCCCCTCCCTCTCTCTCTCTCTCTCTCTCTCTCTCTCTCTCCCCCTCTCCCTTTCCCTTTCCCTCTCCCTCTTCTCTCTCCCTCTTCTCTGCAGCCTCCCAAAGTCAAATGCCTGACCAGAATATGGCATCCCAACATCGCAGAGACGGGTGAGATCTGCCTGAGGTAACACCCCCTCCATAACACACACAAACGCACAGCCACAGACGCATACATACACACACAGCCAAACACACACAAACAGCCAAACACACATGCACACCCAAACACACATACAAGCACACAGCCACATACACAAACACAGCCACATACACGTACACACACACACACACACACACACACACACACACACACACACACACACACACACACACACACAGCCGCACACACACAGCCGCACACACACAGCCACACACACAAACACAGCCACATGCATACACACACACACACACACACACACACACACACACACACTTGCCCCGTTCACGCCCTCTCTCTGCAGGGCCGGTGTCTCATTGGCGTAATTAGTCAGTGCTGGGGCTGCCGCTCGTTAGCAGTCAGAGGCTTAATGGAGTCGCTAATGAAAGCCTTTTGTCCCCCTCCCCTCCACAGTTTATTGCGGGAGCACTCGATTGATGGCACGGGCTGGGCACCAACGCGGACGCTAAAGGTGAGACTGTGTGTGTGTGGGTGGGGTTGTGTGTATGTGTGGGTGGATGTGTGTGTGTGGGTGTGTGTGTGTGAGAGAGAGACACTGAGAGATTTGTATTGGCCTCTTTTCCTTGGAGCTGTAGTGTCAGTGCATCGACAGCTTATTTAGGGGCTACTGAAGAAGACCTGCACACAACTTGGTCTTTCAATTCCTCTGTTTTTTTTTCTCTCTCTATTTTCCTCCCTCTCTCTTTCTGCCTCCCTACCCCTCTCTCTTTCTTCTTCTCTCTTATCCTTGACTCCACTGTCTCCCCCCCCCCCCCCCTCTCTCTCTCTCTCTCTCTCTCTCTCTCTCTCACCCACTGTCTCTCTCTGTCTGTCTGTCTCTCTCTTTCTCTCTCTTTCTCTTTATCCCTTTCTATCCCTCTTTTGTGTATTTATCTCTCTCACCCTTTTTGTTATTTTATTAATAGTCATGTCCCCATGCAGAGTTTCTCCATATCTCTTAGTGAGATACCTCCTCACACACGCACACTCACTATGCGTTTTCATACACCGGTACAAGCACACATCCCCTTCTTTTCTCTCTCTCTTCGTTTCTCTCTATCCCTTTCTATCCTTCTTTTATGTATTTATCTCTCTCACCCTTTCTGTTATTTTATTAATAGTCATGTCCCCATGCAGAGTTTCTCCATATCTCTTAGTGAGATACCTTCTCACACTCACTGTGTACTCATACACCGGTACAAGCACACATCTCTTTCTTTTCTCTCTCCTCCCTCTCTCTGTCTTTACCTCTCTCTTCCCCCCACCCTTTCTCTCTCCCTTTCTCTCTTTTTCTCTCTCCCTTTCTCTCTTTTTCTCTCTCTATCTCTCCCTCTTCCTGTTTCGCTTCCTTCCTCCCTCTCTATCTTTTTCTCTCCCTTCCTTTCTCCCTAGCTTTTTCGCTCACTCTCTCTCTCACTCTCTCTTTCTCCCCCTCTTTACCTCTCTCTCCCTCTCTCTTCCTCTCTTCTCTGCTCCCATATAAGCATGTCTTCTCTTGATATCCACCCCCAGCATGTCTGTCCGTTCTCTCTGTCTAGTTCTCGGCGACTGCAGCTCCCTTAATTGCTTCTCTGTACCACCATTGCATAGCCTTCCAGAGAAGAGACGCACTGCCACCCCCACCCCCTTCTCTTTTCTCCTTTCTCTCTCTCTTCCACCTCTTTTTTTTGCTACTCTCACTCTCCTCCCTCTTTCCCTCCCTCCCTCCCTCCCTCTCTTTCTCTCCCTCTCTCAGTTATCCTCCTCCTCAACCTCTCTCTCTTCCTCTCTCATTTTTCCTCCTCCTCCTCCTCACCCTATCTCTCTTCCTCTTTCTCTCTTTCACTTTCTATCGCTTGTCAGTCTTGCCTTTGTTCACTGGAGAATACCTGCTTTTTTTTTTTTTTAAACCCCCCCTCCCCATTCTGCCACACCGCACCCACCCACCCACTCACACCAAGCGCTGCGCTGTTCATCTCTGTTCATCCCTTTTTCCCCTGCAGTTTCCTCTCTGCCTGTCCTTTTTTTTCTCTCCTCTCCGCACCCAAGTTTCATCCTGCCCTCCTTTTTTTCCCCTCTTTCCTCCAGCCTCCGCTAGCGTAGCGTTTCGGTTGGGCCATAGTGTCCAAGCGTCCCTGCTAATGCGTCTAATAATGACGGTGGTCGGCATGCAGTGGCCATGGGCGGCTGTAATGGCTCCGGATGGACGGCTAACAGGTCAATTATGGGCCACGCTGAACGGGAGAGTGGGGTACGGGAAAAAAAAAAAACGAATGAATGAAGGCCAACGCGATCCATGGGATGAGTGCGGCACTCCTCCAAATCGCCCTCCTAATCCTGCCATCATTTGGGCTTCACACGCACAGGCTTAGATGCACGCACACACACACACACACACACACACACACACACACACACATACACACATACACACACACACACACACATACACAAACAACCATACAACACCTACACACACAGACACTCGTACAACAAACACACGTTAGCATACACACAGACTCAGCACACACACACTCAGCAGAAACACACAACACAGACACACATGCACACACATACAACAAAGACACACAACACACGCACAAACAACACACGCAGACAACACAGATACACCTACAAGACACACATGCACACACATACACACACACACACATACATGCACACACACACACACACACGAGGCAACTGTTCTGCCTCACTGAGCCAAGGCCATTATAGCCCAGATGTAGAAAATCACATGTGTGTCAGACACTCTCTTTGTCTTTCTCACTTTTCTTGCTTTTCCTGGTTCTCTCACGCTTTCTCTCCTCCTCCCTCCCCCTCTCTTCCTCCCTTCCTCCCTTCATCCCATTCCTGATCTCCCTCCCCCTTTTCTCTCTCAGAGAGGCTCTCTGCTCTGCTCTCAACTCTCCTTTTTTTTCTTTTTCTTTTTCTCTTTCCGGAGTACATCTGCACCGTGTTCTCCTCCCACAAGAGCGCATGCGCTCCAACACACATACAGGCGCAGAGGCGCACACACACACTCTTTCTCTCTCTCTCATACACACACACACACACACACACACACACACACACACACACACACACACACACACACACACGCATGCGCTCCAACACACATACAGGCGCAGAGGCGCACACACACACTCTTTCTCTCTCTCTCATACACACACACACACACACACACACACACACACACACACACACACGCATGCGCTCCAACACACATACAGGCGCAGAGGCGCACACACACACTCTTTCTCTCTCTCTCATACACACACACACACACACACACACACACACACACACACACACACACACGCGCATGCGCTCCAACACACATACAGGCGCAGAGGCGCACACACACACTCTTTCTCTCTCTCTCACACACACACACACACACACACACACACACACACACACACACACACACACACACACAACACACCATCTCTCCTTCCAGTCTCTCACCTTCTTCTTGCCGTTCATGTCTCCTGTCTGACATTTTCTTGCTCAACCTTTCTCTCTCTCTCTCACCTTCACATGTGAGGTGTGTGTGTGTGTCTGTGTGTGTGTGTGTCTGTGTGTGTGTGTGTCTGTGTGTGCGTCTGTGTGCCCACTCGCGATAAAAAGTGAAGTGGCTATGTCTGTGTGTGTACGCCTGTGTGAATGCGTAGGCACTAAAAACTGAAGTGGTGATAGGTGTGTGTTTGTGTGCATAAGCAGCAACTGTGTGTGTGTGTGTGTGTGTGTTTGTGTGTGTGCGTGCATGCATATTTAGTTTCAACCGTGCTGTGTGTATGTCTTGTTTGTGTGTTTGTGTTAGTCTGCACTGACAAATGAAATGGTTGTGTGTCTGTGTGTGTGTGTGAGTGAGAGAGAGGCCACACAAGCTGTTGAAGTGATGCCGTGCTACAGTTTGTGCTAAGAGCTGGTGTGTGTCTGTGCGCGTGTGCGTGTGCGTGCGTGCGTGTGTGTGTGTGTGTGTGCGTGCACCTATAGTATATTTGATGATTTGAATAAAGTAGTGTTTTCTCTTAAGTGTGTGCCTAGACTATGCCATAAAGCAGCGCACTCTGCTGCCTGGTGTGTATTGCAGAGATGATCTGGGGTGATGTGTGTTTAGCCCAGGGTCTTGGTGTGTTTACATATTTGCATTACGCAGTTTCCGTCTGGTTGCATATTTGTGTTTTTGTTTATGTGTCTGTGTGTGTGGAGCAGTGAGCATGTACAGCACATCTGTGTGCGTGCGTGCGTGCGTGTGTGTGTATGTGTGTGCATATGTTTGTGTGTGTGTGTGTGTGTGTGTGTGTGTGTGTGTGTGTGTGTGTGTGTGTGTGTGTGTGTGTGTGTGTGTGTGTGTGTGTGTGTGCATATGTGTGTGTGTGTGTGCATATGTGTGTGTGTGTGTGTGTTTACATTGAGCATTTAAGTGTCAGCACAGGTTGGGCCCTCCTGCAGAGGCCTGACAGCAGCTTCTGCTGTTACTGTCAGCCCTCCATTGAGCAGCACTCATCACTCCCCCTCTCTCCCTTTTCCCCTCTCCCCCTCTCTCACTTTCCCCCTCTCTCATTTTCTCACTTTCCCCCTCTCTCACTTTCTCACTTTCCCCCTCTCTCACTTTCTCACTTGCTCTCTCTGTCTGTCTCTATATGTCTGTATATGTATGTGAATATATATATATATATATATATATATATATATATATATACATACATACTCTGACTGTCTCTCTCCCTCCCCCCTTCTCCCTCTCTCTCTCTGCCCCCCCTCATCTTTCTAGCTGTCTGTCTCTCTAGCTGTCTCTCTCTCTCTATCTCTCTCTCTTTCTTTCTCTTTTTTCTTTCTCTCTCTGTATCTCTCTCCATCTCTTTCCCTGTCTTTTTGCCCCTCTCTATCTATCTCTCTCTATCCATCTCTCTCTTTCCCTCCCCCTCCCCCTTTCCCTCCCCCTCCCCCTTTCTTTCTCTCTCTCGCCTCTTCATCCTCTCCACTGGCCTCCAGCTCTGTGTGCCTGAGCAGATCTCCAGTGTGGGCTGTCACTTCCCCAGGGCCGGCTCCTCTCTTTCCACTGTCACTGGCCTTCCACACTGACAGATGAGACACACTCATATACATACACACACACACACACACACTCTCACACACCCATACAGGGACAGTCACACACACATGCACCTGCACGCATGCACACACATGTGCACACACACAAAGACACACTCACACTCTTACACACACACACACACACACACACACATACACACACAGACGCTCACACGCACATACGCATTCACACACACGCACATTCACACATGCACACATACACACACGCGCGCACCATAGCCCTGAATCATCTTACACAATGTCCATCTCAATCTTACACAATGTCCATCCGCGGAGGCACTTCTGTCTTGTTGCCTGTGTCCAGTTCTGCCTAAAAAAGGCCAGTGTGTTGTAGCTAAATGAGAGGATATTGACATTTACATGGCTGATTTGCTTTGTTGATTATCTGAAAAAGGAGTTTGTTTAAACAGCTGTTGAGATGTGAAAGTCCAGTGCACCTCAGGGTCTTTGAGAGGCTAGTTTGCATTCCCTCCAGATGTTCCGTTGTTGATGTTGGATCACGCCTACGCCGTGTTGTTCAGGTGAAGCATTTGCACATAATTAATGTGGAGTTTCCTGCATTAGTAAAGATTTTGAGATAACATTGTTTCAGGGTTTGTACACATTTAGACACATTTGTACACTCATTTGTATAGATTCCTTGTATGATTTCTAGCACTCATTTTCAGCCTTCATGCAGATGCAAATAGAAACTTTTTCTGCATTCGTACGATTTTTTTGTAAGATGTATAGCATTTGTGGAGACTAATGCCATGTCCCATGCCATGTCCAGCATCCGTAGCAGTTACATAACATAACGTAACATTTACAGCATAACATTTCCAGTATTTGTGACAATTTAAAGTGAAATTTAAGGTCGAGATTTTCAGGGCGAGATTTCCAGCCTACGTCAGGCTTTATAGTGGGAGCGTTAACGCAGATTTAACATGAACAATTTCCTTCTTGTAGCAATTTAAGTGACATTTCTCAGTATTCATCCAGATATATCATGACAATTTGCAGCACTGGTAGCGATTGTGAGGTGAGGTTTCCTGTCATTGTACCCCCCCCAGCCTGCCCCCCCACCCCCACCCCTGCCCAACGCTTAGTCGGCTGCCTAATTACGTGTGCGAGGGCTGATCGGGATGTGACCGTGGCTGATCGCCAGAGAGAAAATTGCGGCCACACCGTGCTGAGCACCACCGGCATACCAGTGGGACCCATATGCGTGAGGGTGTGTTTTGAGAGTGTGTGTGTGTGCGTGTGAGCGAGTAAATGAGTGTGCCTGCCTGTCTGTGTCTGTCTGCGTCAGTGAGGGAGTGAGCAAGAGGGAGGGAACGCGTGTGTGTGGGGTGGGGAGGTGTGTGTGTGTGAGCGAGCAAATGAGTGTGTGGGGGTCTGTGTGAGTAAGAGAGGGAGCGAGCGCGAGCGAGCGACTGTGTGTGTGTGTGTGTGTGTGTGTGTGTGTGTGTGTGTGTGTGTGTGTGTGTGTGTGAGCGAGCCAGGCACCTCTCGCCACCTGCCAGCGCTACGCCCACTTTCCACCGTGTGTGAGCGGCGGAGAGCAGATGGTGTGTGTGTGGCTCTCTCATGGCCTTCCAAGGTCTTTGGATGTCACAGAGGCTTTCATATTGGACGCCTCATTGACAGTCGAGCGGGCCTACAAATCTGCCATGGAAACAAAAAAAAAAAAGGAAAACCAAAAAGCTGTGGCAGTTTTTTGGGGCAATGGCGCAATTTTCAGCTTTTGTGTTCAGCTTGAAATGATTTTGTGTGCATTTTGTACCGATTTAAGCAAACCATCAAACAGCACTGAACAGCATTCAGATGACAAGTTGTCAAAGTGTCACAACAAATCCTCCAGTTAATTGCACACAGTTTTTTATTTATTTATTTATTTATTTATTTTTTTAATAGAGATGAGCTGTCAGTGTTTTATTCTCTTCATCAGTAACCAACCAGGTGTATGTGTCTATGTGCGTGTGTGTGTGTGTGTGTGTGTGTGTGTGTGTGTGTGTGTGTGTGTGTGTGTGTGTGTGTGTGTGTGTGTGTGTGTGTGTGTGTGTAAGTGCATGTATTTGTGAGTATGTGTGTAGTTGTGGGGTAGGGGTGTGTGTGTGTGGTGGGGCTACTGTAAGCCTGTGGGCCAACTTCACTGCACTGCACACATCCTTGGCTCCATGATCCCCCTTTGATGGGCGTACAGGTGAACTGCAGATAGCCTGCTGGGACAGATAGCCTGAAGCCCACCGCCAGAGGTCACACAAGGAGTCACACTCTTCACACATCTTCAAAGGAGACTACTAAACTGTTGTTTTGCTATTATAGTGTGTATATGTGTGTTTGTTTGTGTGTGGCTATATTTCTGTTTGTTTGTGTGTGTGTGTGTGTGTGTGTGTCTTTGTTTGGGTGTGTATGTGTGTATTATAGTGTGTATGTGTGTTTGTTTGTGTGTGGCT
>CM059275.1:24448332-24485832 GCA_030347295.1 Setipinna tenuifilis | reverse complement strand
TGTATGAGCCTGGGGTGGGTCTGTGTGTGTGTGTGTGTGTGTGTGTATGTGTGTGTAAGTATGTGTGTGTGAGTGAGAGAGAGTGTGTGTGTGTGTAAGTGTATGTCGTGTGTGTGTGTGTGTGTGTGTGTTAAGCTTGTGACTCCGTGAGCAAGCCTCGATATGTGAATCAGAGCAATGCCCTTAAGTGTGACTGCTGAGTAGCCAATCGGGGTGAGGGGGGAGCGAACAAGAAAACAGCAACCCTGGCAGCCATAGTGAAAAACATGGCAGACCGACTGTTTTTAAGTTTTTATTTTATTTTTTTCCCCTGGAATGTCATCTTTCCCTGTTCTAGTGCCTGCCTTTGTGTTTTCCGCGTCTAAGGACATTTAGCCCAGGTCAAACCAAACAAAACCTGCTCTGCTGCATGCCACAGTCTACAACTCCCAGAATGCACTGTTCCACTTGCTTGGCCCTGCTGCCAAAGGATATCCAATCACAGGATCACTCGCAAGGTTTATCTGAAGATGATTGGTCAGCATAATGACAGACTAGCCAATCCAAGTGGAGGGCGGGGTTTCTGCACCATGCGGCCTATGGTAGCCAACCAAAGGCGGGCTCTTTGCAAAACACGGAGGGCTCTGACTGCTGTTTTAACTTCTCCGTTTTTGTCATCCAGTGCAACACACCACAGACTGTTCTACTGGTCATTAACACTCATCTTACAAAAACATGCACACTATGTAGGTGTGTGTGTGTGTTGTGTCTCACTTAGTGTGCCTCTGTATGCAAGAAAAAAAGACTGTTGGCTTCCTCAAATCAGAATGTGGGAAAATGTCATTTGCTCTGTTGTATGCATTTTATCGGCTGTGAAGTGTGTGTGTGTGTGCGTGTGTGTGTACGATTGTGTGTACTCAGAGTATGTGTTCAGCTTCACAGGTGTGTGCATGTATACATCCGTGTGTAGGCGTATGCTAGTTTTATTTTTCTTTTGTGTATCTGTGTCACGTATTTTGCTGGAGTGACTGGGCAGAAGGTGTGTTGGTGTATGTATGTGTGTGTGTCTGTGTGTGTGGTCTGGTAGCATGCACTGGGCTCTTGATGTGCTCAATCATAAACCGTCTAAAGAGCTGGTGAGGCTTGACGATATTATTTAAACTCTTCTTTTCTTAGAGTTGTATATCCATTTGTAAAATATATTAAAGAGGAATTATACTACGGGAGGCACCTCTCTGTTTTTCTTTTGGGGGGGGGGGTTGTGTGTGTTCATCAAACTCGTTTTGAAGATGCTTGACTTCAGTGGATGTGTCACAACCATCCAAAGATGGCTGTGCCTGTGGGGTGTGTCTTTTGTGCAATTGGGCTTGTCAGATCATTTGATGAGAGAAGCGTGCACATCACTGCATCCTGCTATCTTTATCGTAGAAAAGCAGTTTCGCTCTGGTTAAGCGACTGTTTTTTTTTTTTTTTTTTTTTCTCCACACAATTTCGGCTGTGTGCTGACAGAACTGTCGAGTTCATCACCTGCCTGTCCATGCATAACTCCATTTGCCCGAGCTGTGCTTGTCACCTTTCCCATCCGGAGTGAAAGGCTCACAGGGAAACCAGAATATATTTTCCACCTGCTTTTCAGAGTCGACATACATAAAGGGACCACCCCCCACTCCCACCCCCCGACTCCCACCCCCACAATTACCACCTACACCATCCCCCTGATAGTCATCTGTTTATAAATCCTGAAGCGCCGCCAATTAAGATTGAAAAGCTCTGCTAAATTGGTACAGGATGTTCCCCTTTGGGCAGCGGCTCTTTTAATAGAGCAGTCTGCTTGTTTTTACCCTGGGCAGAGCCATTGATTTGACAGTCTTTGGTCCTCGGTCACACGCCAATTAGATGGCCGCCTGTGATCTCTTAAGACTTAATTGTTCGTTCCGGGTGCCGAGGGAAGCAGTCGGTCACACCGGCTATCATAAGACACGGCCGGTGACCCGCTCACATCCGTCCGATGTGTATTGATCTTTCCGGGGCCCGTTTTTTGTTATCCACTTTCAGTTCACCGAGCCGATAAGATCTCGCCTGTCAGATTGCTCTTTTAATTTGCAATCCACTTATCTATCTAACCTTCCTTCTCGCTGGCTTATCTATCGTCTGTAATTACCGTAGAGCATGCTGAACACCCAGGTTTTTTTTTCTGTCAAGTCAATAGGAGGAGGTGTCATTTCTAAATATATGGGCGACGCGACAGAGGTACCTTCTCCTACAATTCAGCAATCCTCACAGGTCCTCATCTCTCCATTATCGCCTCCCCACAGACCCCGTGTAACGCTCTTCACCTCGCCCCTTTCCCACATCCTGTTACAAGCTTGTCTTTCTTAGGCACCTGTCGACAGCCATCCTCTGGAGGTCTGTCAGTCAGGGTTGGACAGCCGAGAGGCCACTTGTGTGTGTGAAGGTTGGATGGTTGCTATCAACTTGCTTTAGGCGTGAAGTTAGCAAGTTCTTGAATTTTCCCTCCTGTGGAGCGGGATAGAGAACTCTTTTCTTTTCATGTGACCTTGCTCTTCATAAATAGTTTTTCCGAGGAGCAGACAGGAACCGCTTTTGAAAACAACCTTGACACACACACAGCTAGGAACATATCTTTCTGGATAGTGAGAGCACAAAAAAAAGCTTTTGATATGCAAACCTCGTAGATAAATGAAAAGACAGGACGCTAGACAGACATAGAGAGACAGATGAAGACTTTATTTGTCACGAATGGAAAAAAGCATGCATTTTGATGAGGTGGTACAGGAAATGTTCAGTATGCGAGGGCGGCAGCTGCCAATGGCTTCTCCGGACGTTCCATTCAGGAAGATCTATTTTTTGATCCCATGTGGGCTGACACCAAAGGCTTCTCACCTGTGGGGGCGTTTTTTGTTTGGTACGTCTCCCACACAGTCATCTCGTGTGTGCTTAAATCCTAAACGCCTCATTGTGATTCAGAAGTTGACTGCCGTGGTAAAGATGCTTTGTAGAGAGGAGACAAAAAAGGAGAGAGCTGGCAATAGGACCGCGCTCATTATACAATGCGTGGAAACTCCTGGACAAAGGGAAACTGTTTTTGATCTTCTCTGTTGCTGCTCCTAATGATGCCCAGGTTTTTGTTTGCGGGTGTCTATGTATTGTCAAGAATACACCCCCCGGGAAAATTCAGCCTTCACTTTGTACTTATGATGTCCAGTTTCTCCACAGTTTCAACCCAAGCCTATTACATTAATGCTCCTTCATCATACCGTCCAATTTCGATGTCACCATTAGTGTGATGACTATCATTAGAAAAGGAAATGGATAAGCTGAGTTTGCCCTGGAGACTGACATTGCAGCATCAGGATAGTAGACCTATTATTTCAGCACTGTTAAAAAACCAAAAGCCCACTTAACGGTAGTGTTTGCAATTCCTATCCAGTATATTTTTGTCAGATTTTACAAATTGGTTTTCACTTTTTACTGTCTCTGTTCTATGTGTATGGTGAAAAAAAAAACAAGGCGTTCATATACAGCCATGGCTATGGAAATGGCAAACACACAAGATGGCTTCCGTCCAAACCATAAATGATTCCAGCCGATCGACACATTGCTGCAGCAGCATGGGTCTAATTTAACTGGCTTTTGGCTCGAAAATCAACAAACTTTCATCAGGAAATACAGACTCTAAATGCACATTCCAAAACCAAGTGTCACTCACTCTTTGTTTCCCAACAGCTCCTCTGATTGGCTGTTACATCCTAACCAGAAGTGATTCTTTTTTTTCAGTAGATTTGTTGGGCAAGTCTCTTCTTCCAGAAGCACAGCTGTGTAGACTAGATGTTTTCTTGTTTTTTTTTTTTCTTTTCCTAAGCATTAATCAGCACTAAGAAAGAAGCCCTGCCAAACATCACTGTGCAATGGGCCAAGAATGCTCTTAAATTAGGGAGCGCGGCTTGGTGGGAGGGTTGTCAGAGCGAGACGAAAATAGAGCAATGGCGAGCTGTGGCTTTGGGGAGTTGAAATGTCATACTACTTCTATCACCAGCAGTAATTAACCTCAAGTTATATTTAGCAATGGTTAAGATTGTGAGCAGATGGATATAAAGAGACATCAAAGTTCCCGTACGCGTTTTTACAGCATCTCTATTCCCTCATTGCTCTTTTAAAAATCCACTTCTAGACTGTATTTTAATTGCCATCTCTCAAGGTCACAAGGTCGGGGATATCCCATCAGCAGATCAGACAGACTGTTCTGTCTTCATTGTGAATGGATGACAGGGGTGATTTCCTTTTCCAGTTCATATGTGTGTGTGAGGGGACACATTTTTGCCATTGACCCCCCAGGGCAGTAATGGAGGACGGTGTCCAGGGAGGGAGAGAGGGAGGTGGGAGGGAGGCGGGGTGGGGTGCACAGCTACATGACCCCCTCGCTGCGCTTGCTCCTCCACACCACCAGGGCCGTCATGAGCAGGGTGATGAGCACGGGCACCGCGATGAAGGGGCCCAGGATGTGGTTGGGCGGGTCGTGGGGCAGCCTGCCGGACAGCGCGCAGTCCTTGAAGTAGTCGCGGTGGACGCTGATGAAGAACTCGTCCACTTGCTGGTTGGGCCAGAAGCAGCCCATCTTCAGAGCGACCTGGAACGTGCAGTTCGTCAGGGATCCGTAGAGCCTGTGGTGGACGACAACACACGTACACACACACACACACACACACACACACACACACACACACACACACACACACAAAGGACCACATCAGAGTCGTGGTAAATAACAAGTGACCTCAGGGGGGACTGTGATCCCACGAGTGAATTGTCCCTGCTCTAAAATAATAAATAAATCTAAATAAGTCATTTTTTATTCCCAGAAATCCCACAAGGGTTAAAAAATGTAGGGCTACGCACCATTTCGGCTTGTCCTGAATGTCATAGTAAATATGTTACCCTGGGACAGTCCCTTGTGTCTCGTGATTGTCTTGCACAATTTATTAGGTATATGAATGCTCCCCGTCCTCACTAGCCGACAGCACGAGCTGTAAGCCTCTCAATAATCCCTTTAATAACCTCTGTTTGTGTCTGCAAATGGATTCACTGGAACAATGGATTTTCCTTTCCCCCCCGCCCCATGTGGTTTTCAGAAACAATATTATTAGCCGCAAGGTACCTCTTAAATGAGGTTGTGTGGAAGCTGGTATTTACTTTCCAGCTGGTGCTACCCTTTGCTTTGCTTTGCTGTGCTGTGCTTTATTGCCTCCAGAAAAAGTCTGCCTCTACACTCAACTTAATCTGTGCCGACTCGTATTTTTAGAGCAGGCAGCAAAGTTTCAGTGAGATTCTCATGTGTATAGAAATAGCAGTCATAGAGTCATAGAGGGGCGAGAAAGAGAGAGAGAGACTACAGCTATGACATGCTTAAGGCAGGCTGGCAGATAGGGTTACAGACAGGATTAACACTTGCTTATTATAACCAGACTATGTTGTGAGGGGTGGGGGTGGAGTAAAAGGTACAAATAGCAACGGCGGAAATCACTGACTGCTGTTCAGCTCACAGACAGAACCTGATGCCAGCAGGAACAGGAACAATCTGTGGGCCCTCATCATGATTAGAATTAATGACACATTTCATCTTTGAAGCTGGGGGGATGGGGGTGGGGGTGAGGGGTAATTGGTTGGTAACGGCCTGTGAAAGAGTGATGAGTTATAAACATGAGAAATATCGACTAGTCCATAATTAGCCTACGGCCAAAACACCTTTTTTTTTTCTTGAGCACGCACTGTTGTGGTCAATCGGAGAGCGGTGAATGATTTATGAGGAATCCTTGCAAACAAACACAGTTTTAATATCCCGGTGAAACTGTAATGAGGAGCAATCAAGAGTGGTTATGTTTTGCTTTTGTACCACAACACTCCCAAGTCTGGTAGTCCCCCCCCCCACACACACACACAGATAAATGACCTGGGGAGTAGCAAAGTGGAGCTTTATATAGTACCTCACAGGCTTCCGCTGACATGTGTACTTGTGTGTAGCTATAGCTGCCAGTTGCTCGCCTCGTAGGCTGTGAAGTGTGCTTGTGTCGACTCAAGTGTGTTAGTGTACGCCGCTGTTCAGGCTTTCATTCGTGGAGTGATTAAATGCGCCCAGAGCGACACGGCGCGTTTTTTGTCATAACAAACCTTTGAAATGAAAAAGCTGGCACACTATCAAAGCAGCGAGATCGATTCACTAACGCTAGATTTTGCAAGCTACACAAATCCATCTCAAATCCAGAACATGGTCTCATGAGCGCAGAGGTAGTGGTAGTTGGCGTCACCAGCCACAAAGAGGCATGTTACTTCCTGTAGCTTTGCCCACACACATAGGGTGTTATTTGGTAGGTCATTTATGCTTTACTGAACTGGTCTTTGGTAGAAACAGGGGGGAGACCAGCGGTTTGGCTGGGGTGGGCAGTACCCACCCTCCCAGGGACAAGCCCTGTCCACCTTTAAAAAAAAGCTCTGCCCATCCAAAAACAATGTTATCATTCCATTAATTTTGCCAAATTCCCACCCATTCATGACATTCATGGTCAACCCCCCACTCACCTAGCCTGGTAAATCAGCCCCTCATACTTCACGTTGAGGTGTGGACTCAAAAAAATGGATCTGCCTTTACCCAAACATTAACGTGAAGGAAGTTATGAAGCTTTCTGGAACCCAATGGACTAACTACTAACACTCACAAACACTCACTCTGTGCGCTGATTTGGCTAGGAGGGATTCTGCCTACAACCAGCCATTTTAATGAGACTAGCGCCAGACTCTCTGTACAGAACTAAGTGAAGTACGAGGGGCTGGTTTACCAGGCTACGACTCGCTCACCTAATCTTAAAAACCTTGGTACTGTCCTCTGTGTGTCCGAGGAACTCTCCACTCGGTTCGGTGCGCGCGGGGGCACATTCGTGTTAACAGCATCATCACAGGTGGATGTATCGAATGTTACATAAACATTCCTCACGGACTAGCGCGCGCAGAAACACGATAAGGGGGGCAGCCAAGCATGGGCTGGCACATGTAAAGGAAAAAGGCCCGACATGTTCACTTCCCAATCCCTCCTCTTCCTCTTCCTCTCGTCTCTCAAGGAGAATCAATGGATGAATGAGTGGAAGGCATAATGGGGGAGATTTAAGACATGGTAGCCTAATGTTTCATCTGAGAACATTTCCATGCTCTCACATGAATCTATAATTACACTCCGCTCTGCTACGGTGCTCTAAAAAAGCTCAGGGCTGTTTTTTCACGTTGGCTATTATAAAAAAATACATTCGGCACACTGACTCATCTTAGCTACAGCATCTTTGCAGCTATACATTGCTATCAAGCTGAAATCCTGATGAGTGTAGTGCCTGTGTAGTTCAGTGTGGTGTGTGACAAACAAAAGGAGTTTTAAAGAGGTACTGATTGCTCACTCTCTGGATATGTGAAGATTTGACTGAATTTGCAATCCATTCAGCGCAGACTCCCTTGTTTGATTGTCTGTATAGACTGTGTAGCACTGCTGTTTGGGGGTTTTAGTCTAGGTTAAACAAGACCAAAGTGCTGTCTGAGTGGTGTTATGCTTTAGGATAATGGAGCCTCACAATAGGTGTTGACGAGGGAGCAACTTATGAAAATGAAGGACTGTAACAGCATTTCTATTAAAGGTGTACGTGAATATGATCTATTTCAGAAATGCAGATGGATATCCAGATATTTAAATTCAATTTCTGGTTGTTTCAGAGTCTTTCATGCCATATGAACTCGCTTGTCTTGTCTTGTCTTCAATAACACTCAACTAATTTAGCTTCATATTACAACTCGTGACAAATCATCTCCATTTTAATGTTGAATATGAAACTAAATAGTGTTTTAGGTGAACAGAGTTTGTGCAAAGTAATGAAATTTCACGCAGAGATAGCTCGCTAGATGTTAGGCTACCAGCCAGGTACAGTCGGTTTCTTTCTCTGTCTCCCACATTTCTTTCCCTGCCACCTTTCTCTTTGTCTCAGTTCACATAGAGCATTTAGTAAGACTGCAGTGCTCTGGGGGTCTGTTTGATTGGCAGCTCCTATTTGGCTGAATGGCCTCATGTTTTATAGATTGGTACAAGAGCTACAATAGAGAAGGTTATTAAGCAGTCTGAGAAAGTGAAGGCAACAGCTAAAACTAAAGGGCACTTAAAAGAGAGGAGGAGAGTTCCACAGAGAGCGAGATAATAATGTTGGTTGCACATTCATTTGGTATTCTTTATCAAGATTTAGGGAAATTATTCTGAAGTATCGGGCTAAATTAGATGAAGCCTTAAGGCTTTAAAGACCTCATTACAAGATGTTTTTCACACGGCCCCTCAGACATGGAGCTTTCTCCAGGATTTTGGTTTCTTAAAGCTAAAGTTTCTTAAAGTCTTTTTAAGGCAACTCCCCAGACACAAGTGTTATCTCCTGAGCACAAAGGCTAGGGTGGTCAGCAGTGCCCAGCCCAGTAGCCATAAACATTCACTCACTCCACGGTGTCTTCCCAGCTGCACCAGAGTCTTTGATCCAACTCCTTCATGTCGAAGGAGAACTGTGTGAGACAGTACTCCGTGATGATGTACTCATAGCTGTGGTGGCAGGCGCTGGTCGACAGGATCTGGCAGGCTGCAAGGACACAAATTGTTGTAGTCATCAATTTTTCTTGTTTTACTGTGGTGGGGGTCACTTACTCATACAATGAAGTATTTCAAAAATCTGGAAAAAAAGAAGATGACAGTGGTTTCAGTCCGAAAGAATAAAGCCACAGATATTTCACATTAAAAAAAAATGTATTCAAATTATATTCAGGAGGAAAGTAAACAGTATTATGCATGGTTGGAGAAGCTTACACTAAAGGGCAAACAGGGACAGAAACAGCGCAAATGTTTTTTCATTAGAGGGGCGAAAAAACTTCATCAGGGAGATTTCAAACAAACAACTGTTAAAAAAAGTAATTATAGAAAACCAAGAATAATTGTATAAACAAACATTTTTTGTTTACATTAAAAAACAACTGTGCTTTATCAGAGGAGTGGTCAAAACCTGTTGTGTTTCCCTATTCAATTGCATAGTACTGCATCAGCTTCTCCCTGAAGCCCTTTCTAGTGCTTCACCAATTGGCAATGTTTATCTGCATAGCTAAAACAAATCTCACATAAACATGAATGCACTCTGAGGGACTGAAATAACTTTTTTTTTCTCCTGTGTGGAGCTTTCGAATGTGTTTACTGTTTACTGCAGATAAGAGATGCCAACGTGCTTGAGGTTCTTCCCCATCTGCCATCTCCAGCTTGCTCTTTCTCTCTCTGCCTCTCTGTCTCTCTCTGTCTCTGTCTCTCTGTCTGTCTCTCTCTCTCTCTCTCTCTCTCACTAGGCGAAGATACGCTCATGCAAAACGCACATTTCCAGTCAATGTCCCTGGCAGATTTGGAATTACACACACACACAGGGCTGACTGATTATAGGGTGACTTTTTCAAACTACTCTGAGACACTCTGTACACACACTCACACACATTCATTCAGAGAGAGTGAGCAAGAGAGAGAGAGAAAGAGAAAGAAAGAGAGAAAGACAAAGGCCTGTGCCACCCCAATCAGCAGCACGATAAATTGAGTCGGGCCATAAAACGAGAGGATTGCGGACTCACGCCCAAAAGCCCTTCTCGGCAGTGCAAACACGGTTCGCGGCCCGTTCTTTCATCCTCTCTTGATTGGCCGTGATTTAAGGAGCTTCTGATAGGTGAAACCAGGTTAGGAGTAATGGGCGTATGTGCCAAGGGCAGGAAAAACCAGGAGGGCGGAGGGGCGGAAATTCAATCAAGAAATTTGTTGTCTGAACGCTATACATCTTTGCCTGGCATTGGACGCCACTGTGCCTAATTGGATCCCCCCCACCCTCCAATGGAAAGAAACGGCTCAGCTGAGCTCAAGTGCATGGCAGATCATTGGCGCTAATGGGGAAGTTAAAGATATGGATTAAATGATGTAGCTTTGGGTTGGGGCGGTGTAAGAAAAAACAGAATTTATGGCAAAGACGTCATGTAAATAGGATTACACACACCAAGCAACATGCAGAACAAATCTTGATTGGTTACTTATAAAGCCTGAGTCTGAAGCATGTGTGTGTGTGTGTGTGTGTGTGTGTGTGTTTGTGTGTGTGTGTGTGTGTGCGTGCATGTGTGTGTTTGTGTTTGTGTATGTGCAATGGCAGTCTCTGCCGGCATGTTTGACAAAATCAGCTTCTGTAATTGACTTCTAAGCCCTGCATCTCCATTTCAAAAATCAATTAGGATTATGAGCCTGCCAGTGTTTGCCACACACTAAAAGCGAGCACCCGCAGAGCCAATCTGATTTGGGTGCCTCAACACAAACATGACCATAAAAATGACACTTTCTTTAATCCACCTCAAATGTGTAGCAAAGAGTTTCAGTAATGTTCCACTCAACAAGCTGTCATTTTAAAGGGTAATAATAATTTCAGTGTTCTAGCTATTAAATACGCATTGCTCCAGTGCTGAATAGCTGTTTATACTTTAATCCAATCCCATAAAAATAAAATGTTGTTGCATCTTGTTACATAGTCTCTGTCACACCTTTCCAGCGCTTGACAGGGCGATTGTCATGCCAGGAACAGATGATACCAGTCATTTCCTGTGAATAATTTGATTTTAGAATGCAACCCATGTCTCAACCTTGTTTTGGTGGCAGCAGATAATCTCAACATTATATCACCTGTGTGGTATTTATTAACGTAGGTAAATAGCCTCGCTGAATAGCTTCGTTGTTTATGAAGGCCACAGAAAACTCCAACTAGAGCAAAATCAATCCACAGTTCCATGACGCTGCCAGGATTCGGTCCTTTGGGGCAGTAGGTGCTGATGAGCTTCAACAATGACGTCTGTGAGGGATACCCAGACCAAGGGCTCCCATCGATCGATGTTATTGCAGGATGCATAACTTATAGCCATCCCAGAGTAATGACATGCATAGGCTATAACCTTTACATTACTACAACTGCCTTTTTCAACCAAGCGTGATTTGTATGAGCCAATTCAGATTTAGTTGTATTAAACACGCTTGTTCTGGTAAACACTTTCTTTGGCTCAGAACTTTGATAAGGAGAGGGTTAGTGATACAGTGTCAAGCGACATCAAAACCAATACTGCTGTGTAAATGTGATCAAATGTTAAGTCAAAAGTGCTGATGTAGTTAACTCATTGGATTACATTTTCGGGGAGCAGAATGCATTTAACTTTTCTGCACGCAAGAGTATCTATTTCGCCATGCGCCTCTGACTGCGCCACTGACGTACCAAGGTTGTTTACAAACAAAATATAAATCTTAACACTTGCCCAATAGTGTTATCTGTTTCTAGTTAGACGGACAATGAGAGAGGTATAAAAATGACAAAGCCCCTTTCCTAAAAATACACCGAATGACACTTTTGTCATGTCTGGACATTCCCATATCAGACATTAGTTTATTTAAACTGTATGTTGCGGTGTACATAGCACACACAAAAGGCATTTCAGTATTGTGTTTTGAAGTAGCCATAGTCTCGAGGATATATGCGCTACTCACCTGTAACCAAAAGAAGAAGAGCACATTTAGAAGCCAATGTCGTATAACCCCGTGCCATTGTCCTCCATTTAACTGTCCACTTAAATGAATTATGAACACTTCCTACCCAATCGCCACTGAATGCTAAATAAATTCGATTTTATCCATGGTCTTTAAAACACTAGAGGGAAATTACATCACGCACTGATAGAAGTGCAGATCGCGGTGGTACATTGCAACCCTCACGAATCGCTATCCCGACCAAGTTGTTCCCCTGTGATCGGCGGATAACATGAAGTCCGACCGAATATTTGACAAACGACGTAAACTCACAAGCTTCACCTCTTTCCTCCACTCTCTGACTGAAACTGCGCCGTAGTTCACCTGCCTACTATAAGACTCCGCGGGCGGTAGAGCTATGCAAACAACACTGCACACTCCACTGGCAGGGCGCGTTGAGTGGATACTTTGATGTCCCCTGTGTCACCCAGAGAATGTATGAGCGAATGAATCCTCTGCTTCATGAAGTGATGAATGAAATGACGCGAAACAACGCGTCCTAATTAACATACGACACAATTAATGGCGGACGCCTGTGAAAACAAACACACACACACACACACACACACACACACACACACACACACACACACACACACACACACACACACAAAACACATTTTTTGTGCTGTGCACCAGTTATGAATCCAGCACTCTAGCAGGTAGCCTTGGTTCTCCATCATTTGAATGCATCGTTTCATAGCTTAAAATTGTTAATTTGTAGCCTACTATCAGAGAGTTTACTAACTACAGAATTGAATCACTAAATTGGAGCAGAATTGAATCACAAAATCGATTAGGATAATCCCAATTCGACATACAGATAGATCTATTACGGTTGATTGCTTTGTATATTAACCTATGGTAGTGGGGATTACAGTGAATTATGAGCGAAGTGCAGCTACATTGAATGTCTGCTGCCACCGCGTGTCCTTATTCATTCCTACACTCTCTTGAAAATAGGCTATATGACTTTTATCAGTACTAATTCAAGAACCCTAATTCTAGGATACACTGTGTCTAATCTGTTTTATAAATGTTCCTTCGTGCTGAATAATTGTCATGAGTGGATAATTGGACAAAATGTAGGCTAATTGTCTTGAAAGTTATAGGTGAGTTGTAGCCATCTAGTCCACATGGCCAGTTAATTTGCCATTTTCCATTCACAGTGATTAATGTGCTTGTGTCTAGTCTTGAACACAACACGCTTATTTTTTCCAAAAGTGAAACGAAGAATTATCATTCATTGAGCTCTTTGACCCACCCAGAGACAAAAGCAGCCAAAACAACCCTCAATGTATATAAAACACGTCTGTCTGGAAAAGGTAAGGAAGAACCCATTTTAACCCATCGTTTAACAATACCAGGCTATATCCCAGTGGCCATATTTTCCCATTGTGTGTTCGTCGTAGCATAATAAGCTTTCAAAGATTTAATTAAGAACACTTTCCCCGAGGTCACACTTGAAATCAATTATTATATATATTCCCCCAGTTAACATTAAGTACTTCTACATTAGATGTTAAAAAATTTACATCTTGGGGTACATAAGGATACGGTAGCATAATGTACACAAATGTTATGCTAAGCAATTCCTATGGAAAACCTTCCCGCTCCGACTCATTGAGATGCAAAGGAGCCCTAGCCTGCTGCTGTTGTCATGCTGACCATTAATTTTGTGTGGGCGGCTCCAAGTCAAGCCGTTCAAGTGGAACGGTGAAGAAGGGAATGCTCTTTTCAAACCAAAGGTGTAAAACTAGGCCATAAAACGCAACCCCACATTTAGCGGTAACATGCTGCGAGTGATGTTTCATTGTTGGTGGTGGGGTGGGAGAGGGTGGGGGGGACTTGCTGTGTGAGCTGTCCTGTGTTACAGTGCATTTAAGAGGATAAATGGTGCTAGAGGGGCTCAAGATTAATTAGAGGGGTGGCAACAGGGCCCCTAGCACAATGACCCCAACTGGAGGATGCTTAGGTGTAACGTTTTTTATTTTTTTATTTTGAGGGGGGTGGGGGGGGGGGAGTGCTTTTCCCATGTCTGAAGAGAGAATACATTTTAATTCAAAGCTAAGTTCAAGTGCATCCAGTCTAAATATGTTTTTTCGCATTGCTGTTTTGAGTGTGTGTGTGTGTGTGTGTGTGTGTGTGTGTGTGTGTGTGAGTGTGTGTGAGAGAGAGTGTGTTGTATGGGTGTTTCTCCTCTGACATCTTGCATACATATTTACAGCCAAATTGGTAAAGTTCACAGCACATATTGCATTATAAACATGAAGAGAAACATGTTTGCCACTTTCTCTAACACCTTGTAATGTATACATATGGGTGTAAACAAGTTGAGTGGTGATACAGTTGCCAAACCTCTGTCAAAGCATTATATCACTTCGCTGTAATGTAAGTGTTACCATATTTCTGTAACATTTTAATCTTATTTTGATTCGCAACAACATTCATGAAATCACTCTATATGATTTGTCTGAAAGCATTTGAAAACCCATAACACAAGTGAGAACCAATGAGACAAGAGGCTTTGTCTTGAATCTAACAGCCAAAATGGCGATAGTTCCATTTAGAGCAAACTTTTTGCACTCTCATCCATTTTAGAGAACGATGGTTTGAGTAACGGCGGTCAGGGAGGGACTGCAGTTAGATCCAGTGCTGATAACCTCCCCAATGCAGCAAAACAAATAGCCATAGTTATTGATCTATTGATCTCTGATTTCCAGCACTGAGGAAGACAAATTGCTCTATTACTCAAGTAACAGTACAGATCAAGTGCCAAAATCAGGTTATTGCAGATGTGTTTGTACCCAATCCATGGAGTACAGTATTAGCCAGACTAGATCTGTGGTGCTGGTGCAAAGCTTGGAGTCCATCTGTTATATTTTGCATCAGTCTGATGCTTAAACTATCTCTGTAAAAGACAGTTTTATGAACAGAGGACCTGTGTACAGCACTACAGAAAGATGCATTTGATGATACCCAGCCTGTCTGTTGGCAGAGGTACAGTAAGACCAATTTGGACACACAGCCACTCACTCACAACCAGAACAGGAGTGAGTGCTATTCACATTAAATATATGTGACAAGTGTTAAACAAAAAACTTTTACAGTTATACACTCGTTCTTGATGTATTAATGTAGCCAAAACAAGGGGGAATGGCAAAATACAGCTTATTCAGCTGCTGCATAGAGGTGTTAAAGAAAATGCTGCAAACTGCATTTTGTGTGTTCGGGGAAAAAAAGTGTCTTGCACTTATGAACCTGCAGAGCACATCTAGTGTGTTTGGGCCCTAAAGCAGGAAAAAGTTAGCCTGGTAAACCAGCCTCTCATACTTCACTTCGTTTTGTACAGACGGTCTGGCTGTGCTGTATTGAGAAATGTTTTTCTTCCTGGAGGTGTGGACTCTGCTGAAATTTGAAAACATTGGATCTGCCCTTACCCAAACATGAAACGTGAAGGAAGTTACGAAGCTTTCCGGAAACTAACGAACTAACAACTAATGCTCACAAACACTCCCTCTGTGTGGCTAGGAAGGATTCTGCCTACAACCAACCATTTCAGTGAGACCTGCACCAGATCCTGTGTACAAAATGAAGTAAAGTACGAGGGGCTGGTTTACCAGGCTAGGAAAAAGTGAGAATGAATGCAAGAAAAAGTGTTGAGGCACAGTCAGAATTTCTATATGCTATCGTTTTATTTCACCAATGTTTCGGTTTACACCTTTGTCAGGGTTATAAAACGACATTGTATTGAAGTTCTATATATGGCATATGCCACTACTCTTTCTTGATTAAAGGTATCCTTAAACCATTGTGTGCACCTCACAAGCTGTGTGTTTACAATCTAAAAACAAGTACTCCTCATAGGGCCCAAAATGTTTCACAGCTTACCTGTGGCCATATTGCGTAATGCACCCAGTAATTTTATTATCCGTGAAAAAAATACACATCTAAAAGGCAACAGTTTACAACCTCACTAATTAATTCTAGATTGGTAATGCCCAAGCCTATCTGTTCTTTTTCTTTTTCTTCTTCTTCTGAGGTCATTCAAGGTATGGCTAATTTTTTTTATCTTCACATTGCCCATAACATTTACAGGTTTACATAAAAAAAAATGTAATGCGGAACTCGGGACTATCTACCTGTTATCTACCTATTTCAGCAGTGTTAAGTGCAATTTACTGTAAGCAATGGCAAAGCAGATTATCTCCTCCTGTGGGTATGGTTCTGTCAAACTTGCCGGGAATGAAAACAGAAAAGGTCATTATCGGGTCTGAGTGTCTCTGATGATTTCCTCTTTCCAGAAGCTCCCACTGATAGCTTTTTCAGCCGAATGAGTCCTTTTAGAGCTCCAGGCAACAGTTAGGTAATCATGCTAAATTGGATTCAATTACATTTGGTTGGAGTTAATGACGACATGTAAGCGAGATAAGACCCATTTAAAAAGGGCTTATGTTTAGTAAGCTCACTCGAGGATCAGATTCGCTTTTTAAATGAGAGCATTGATTTAAGGCTCATGGCCACAGGGTGGACCAGCCCTGCAGGGCCTGGGGGGTATTTTATGGTTGTAATAGTTGTAATGTCTTTGGTGTAAAAAATGGTGTAATATCTCTGGTGAAATTATATATTTGGTGAAAAAAAATCATTTTATGGCATAGATTAACATTAGCGTTTGGTTGGTGAGCGATTATTAGAGGACTTTTTCACTGGAACCAGAAAGAGAGTCCTTAAATGACATGCTTGCCCTTTTGGAAAGGAGAAGAAAAAAACATGTCACCACAGAACAAAAATGGCAGCGTAGACATTAACCAGGTTTCCATTGAACAGTGCAATAACTATGCATGTACATGTAACTTTATTGTCCACCTGCAGAGTGTTAAAGAGGTCCAGCTGTCACCCAGAGTTCATCTAAACCAAGAATGTACAGGATGCTGGCCATCTGTTGGAGTCTGGGTAAGCTATGGGTCAGTTTGAGGATACAATGATATGACATGATATTAAAACATTGCTGCTTTAATATTTTCCATTAGAGGTCTCTGCTATAAATTGTAAGATGCCTTATACTTACATAAGCCATCGCTTAGATGTATTCATAATCAAAACATATTTTCATATGTGTCATCTGCATATTAAACACAAGAGAAATGATTCACAGTCACAACATTGTGATTAGTCAGTGTGCCAACACTGTAACTTTTGATGATAAATATTTTTTTCACGTTTCTTAAGCTACCTATGCTATACACAGTGTATTTAAACAACATGTAAATAATGTTTATGCCATTCCCTAATTACAGCTGTGATGCTGCACCAAGTCATGCATTTACATTACATTTTTTTGCATTTACATTTACAGGCCGTATTAGCCTTAGATGCGGGGGAGTGGTCCTTAATGGTTTTTTAAGGGGGGGGGAGAAGTCCTTGATGTGAAACAGCTTGAGAAACACTGTTATACACCATCAAGTGTGTGGTAGCATGAAAGTTTGGCATGAAAACAGCTGGTCCTTCCTACCAGAGTCCTCGCATGTAAACTCACTGTAACTCTCGTGGAACACTTTGTTATACATACACAGAATTTAGGCCAAGTTTTGTCTGACATTTCCTGACCTGTCCTGATAGAGTTCGTGATGTTCTTGCTATTCAGAAATCCTCTTTGTATACTTAAGGTAAGAGTATTAGGCCTACTTTTAGAGTGATGAGTTGTGAAGTTTATGAAATTGAACATTGTCGTTACTCATTGTGTTAATACTGTAGCTTTGGATGATAAATAGGTTAAATAGGATTTATAACACTACCTATCCTATGCAGGTTTTGTGAGCATACATTATGTTCAGTCAAGGCAGAGGCAGAGGCAATTGTAGACTTCACTAGGGCCCCAAGCAAAAACCCACCACCTCTATCAATGAAAACTGCATTGCCACTGCTGTAGTTTAAAGGTTGTCAGGCCTCAGAGGCTCTTCAGAGACCTGAGGGACCCAAGCAGTTGCCGTGTTGCCTGTAGGCCAGCTATGCCTCTGGTGGTAGGAAGAAAAATAGACATAGGAACACCGCCTCAATTACTTTACTTTGCATGATCTATAATGATGTGTGTACATCCAGAGAGATGCTGCTGCAAAGGCATTTTTAAAACAAAGATCCATGAAAAAAAGCTTTGGCCAACCAAGCTGACAGTATGGTATGTATATATCACATCTGAGGAATAGAATACAGATGTGCTTCAAAATGATAGTAGTAGGCTGTTAAAAAAGAAGGACCACTAAACCTAACTATCTGTTTTCTGATCCCGTCATTCTAATTAGCAACTCTTTAGCCAGCTTGTGAAACTGCCTGAATAAAGTGCACAGAAAGAATCAATACATGGCAGAACTTTTATTTTATTAGGCTGGCATTATCCACCTCTGCAAGTACACACACACACACACACACACACACACACACACACACACACACACACACACACAGCAGGCTTAAAAAAAAACAAACAAAAAAAAAACAGCGGGAGTCAGAGATGTGTCCAGCAGTCATACCTGTCTCTCTCCCTCATGCACTCTAACACACACACACACACACACACACACACACACACACACACACACACACACACACACACACACACACACACACACACACACACACACACACACACACACACAGCGGGCTTATAAAAAAAAAAAAACAGCGGGAGTCAGGGATGTGTCCAGCAGTCATGGCTGTCCAGCATATGAATGCCTTATTTCCCTTAGGCAGTGCTGCTGTTAAACTGTTAGTGTGCTAATGAACACACCAGGCTTGTCATTGACAATACATTATAGCTATATGAATCACAGCAATAATGCCATATTATGTGTTCCACAAAGAGGATGGGGGAGCGTTCTTCATTTTATTGTAGAAAATATGGTATGAATTCATTGTCCTTATAACACACCAAGAGACTTAATATTTGAGAACCTGTATTTAAGATAAAAAAACTACATGAGACTATTTTATTTACTGAATAGGAGACACGGAGAACTCAATAAAAAAGATCTTGGACGTATATTAGTCTGTTTATGTTGGTCCTTGAAATGCTGGATACAAATACATTGCTAATGGGACAAAACTTAATATTCTGGGGTGAGCTGCTGTTTGAGGCAGCTAAGAAACCATGGTAGTATCACATAAACATGTGTCTGGCTGCCTGGAGACGACTAGGCTGACATTATAGCACGGTAGTCATTTTTTTCACAAGTTTAAATTTGTGGTACAGCCACTAGATGGCGTAACTGAATTAAAAATCAAACTGAAAAAGGCACACCAGCGTTCAAAACTTTTTTTTCTTCTTTGTTTCTTAAAATTATTATGGATATGAAGTATTGTGAGTATACATACATTTAACACTAAGTTCCTATATGCATTAACATGGTGAACAACTAAAATGGGCTATTACAGTTGTAGGCTATGTCGGTTGAAATGTGAAGTGTATGTTTATGTGTGTGTACATGTTTATGTTTATGTGTGTGTACTGCGATAGATATCTTACGTTATTTAGTTATTCATGGATGATGACCAAATCACCAAGTGTCCAAATCACCCATATCTGCCGAAAAAAAAGAAAGCCCAAAGAACAAATTCGTTTGCAACGTCCTCTAGCGGCTACAGTATGGAAAAATATGCAGCTTTTTATCTTCAGCACTCGCCATTCCGTTTTCTTTTTGTAACACTTTACGAGCCACAATTTACAGATATATTAATTTGTTTCTTATTTTCAACATTTAATTTGATGATCTCCTACACTTGCACAGCATGATTATAAATGCGTTTTGGGGCTTTAGATTTTCAAAGAGACTTCAACTCTAAACACATCAATATTGTGAGCTTATATAGCTTAAAATAAATCAACTAAGATACACTCTAATCATTAAGCATCTCCAGACGCTACAGAGCTGCATCTTAGTTTGTATACGATTTATTTTGAAAAAAGAATATTCTCTCTCTGTCTGTTTCTTTCTGTGAGCGAGTGTGTGTGTGTGTGTGTGTGTGTGTGTGTGTGTGTGTGTGTGTGTGTGTGTGAGAGAGAGAGAGAGAGAGAGAGAGAGAGAGAGAGACTGCACATGTCCTTGGTGTGCATGAGATATTTTTGTACATGGAAGCCAACAAGAAAATCATAGTTCAGAAATTTAGTTGACTTAAATTGTCCCCTCACTTTGTAGCAGGTGTCGTGGCTTTCAAGAAGATCATTTTTAACACATTAATGAGCTAATCAGCCAATGGATGGCGATAAACAGGAATATGGGGTGGAGATTTCAAAAAGGACCTGTTCCTATAGCCAATCATTCGTTAGATGGGCGGCAAGACACATTCGTGGGGTGTGCCTTGACACAGAGCGGTCGCTCCGTGCCGAAATCAGCCAAGAATAATGTCAGTCTCAGTTTAGCAATCTACACGAAGCCATTGGCGCAGTGGAAACTAACAAATCCGATCTTGAAATAACTTTATTTGCATTGATCACCGAGCCACAAGCATAAGCACGACACCCGACTGACATACATGTGACAATCAGAATTGCGCACTGGACACAGGCAAGCTGAGTTTTATTACCGCGCGAAAAACGGGATACTTTACTGGACATGTGAGAAAAAGGGAGTTACAATCGTCGAATCTTCTGATCAAAATGAAGCTTCCCCGCTTTCTTCATTGCCTTTTTGTCACTTCGTCTATGATTTGGCTGAGCGCTTCGCAGTCAGGTGAGTGCATGGCAATTGTGCGCAAGGTGTTTGTTTACGGTCCGAGCCGAGGCGTTCAGCCAACGCTCATTTCACACTTACAACTAAGGGAATGTTCTGTCCCAAGAGAGCACAGATGGTCTCGCATTTGGCACCCGTTTTGTCAAATAAAAGTTGCCGAACTGAGACATACGCACCCTGGTCGAGTTCTCAATCACAGTGAACTGCTCAGGGAAAACTCGGCTGGGACATATACGTCAAAGGACCGTATGTCAGCCGTATGGTGTTTGGCACAGTACGCACACTCTTTCGTAACCTGCTTATGGCTAGTTTGGTGAAATGACAAAATATCCGATGACCCTGAGTTAAGACTATGTGAAGGGCTGCCCTCACAGTCTGGAGTGTAGCCACTAGACTGCACAACTGTAAATGCGGTGGTCTACGGGACGCAGCTACTGGCATTCAATCAAGTGTCTAGTCGCCGATGCATTTTTGGTTTGAGCTTTTGTTCGCCAGGTTAGTTTCTGTGTTTGCACCAGCGATGTCGAGTGCCCTTAAACAAATGATAACAAATGACATTTACCTGCCACCATCCAGTGTAAAGAAACTGCCCAACACAACTGAAATGTCACCTGTCACGGTATCCTGCACTCTATACTTGACGGATGCTGGACTCATTATTGGCTTGCAATGCCAGTGAAAAGAAAACACCCCAACTGTTTTGGTGAATCTTAGGACAGTGTGACCTGATGGTGAAATCAATTTCCCTTTTGCTCATTATTCTAATGCGTTGTTGTCGTGTCAACATTAGCGATATTTAAAATGGTCAAGTGCAACGGTAGGGGATGCGATATAAAGAGAAACTTGGAAGACACTAGCTACTGACGGAGTGAGCTGTGCGTCTCCTCCACACGATGGTGGTATTCAACGGAGACACGCTGAGGCAAGCGAATATTTTCTCCGCTCCGCTCCGAGAGACGAGCGGGCCCCACACTGCTTTCCTGCTGCGTCTCATACACGTTGTTCATTATGCATATCATATCGACTGCGAAAACAGACCCAAGCACCAGTGTTGAATCGGGTCTTGTCATATCAACAAAGAGGGGAACGAGGGCGGCTTCGTCAGCGTTCTTCTTGAATATATTAATTTAAAAATCAAGTAGATATGGTCAGTAAGTAGCTTATCAAAAAACAAAGAGGAAGAGGCTAAAAGAGTTAACAAGAAAAACAGCTAATTGTGGAATGAAAGAGTTCAAAGAAAGACTTAAGCACTTGGTTTTCCGGTCATCCAACATGTATGTTTTTTTTCTCATTAAAATAATTAAAACGTGTTTTTATTATTTAGAATTTACTTACACTCACTGCCAAAGTTCAGCATTAACACAATCTCTTTTTTTATCATTTACAACTCTGTGTTTTATAATTATTATTGCCAGATATGCATTAAATATTAATAGAATTTTCTTCATTATAGTTTAATCCCCAAACACTCTGGCTGTTCAGATAGGCCAGTAATGAAAGACCATGTCATCAAAAGTCAGCATCTGACACACAATTACGACCATCTAATTAGTAAAAACGACTTTTGTTCCCCCGAATCTTTACTATATTTTTCCAGAGACTGCTCTGTTGTGCCCTTGTGGGAAAACATAATGAAAAGACCAGTTCTGGCAGGTATCAAGTGAAGTGCAGGGACCCCCCCCCCCCCAAGAGGGAAACATTATGTTGATTGAATTGCTTTTAGATGACCAAATTAAGAGGACGCGAAGGCGACACCTTCGGAGGCCGAGTGAAAGAGGCCGTCCTCTGTCAAGGTTATTAAGCTTGCCAAATCCCCGCAAAGAAGCATATTTGTGATGCAAATGTACTGAAGAAATGTGCGCTATGCCGCTCACTCGGGATGCTATGTGTGCAGAATAGAGATTCGTCCTGACTGTTGCCAATGGCTGACATTATCAAGCTCCTCTCTCCCCCTCTTTCTCTCTCTCTCTCTCTCTCTTGCTGGCCTGTCTCTGGTGGCTCCCCTGGTGTATATTTCAATCGCGGTCTGGTTCCATCCTTGAAATGGTTACTGCAGTAATATTTACAATAAGGTTCAACAATGAGGTTCTCTCTCAATTTCTCTCTCTCTCTCTCTCTCTCTTACACACTTTTTTTCCTTCACTTTTCCCTCTCTCCTTTTTTTGTGTGGCAAAGATTTTGTAATATTCCTCATTATGCACTGCCACTCTCTTATCAGAAGGCAGATGGCACTAAATTTGACCCAGGCCACGATGACATTTAAGAGTTCTCAAGGAAATTACTGCTGGTCAACCCGAAGAATACCAATATCAAATTATTAATCAGCTTTGGCCCGGATTAAGCCTCGCTGGTGGATTCATGTGAGCGAAAAGGAAATGAGAATTTATCTCTTGGTAATTAAGATCCGCGTGCCTGGTCTAGTTTGGTGTAGACAGACCATTTTTCATCAGGAAGGAGTCTCTCCACATGTGTGCCGCCTATATGCTGGGACTTGTGTTTGACAAAGCTGATCGTGACACTGTTTCTATAGGCCAGAAGGTATTTTATTGACACCATACCTTCTGTCACGAACAGCCTGTCTTCCCAATATGATATGTGTTAAAATAGGAAGGGCTATACGTTACGGGTAAAGCTAGGTTATGAGTTATGGCTGACCGCTACTGTGTGCCCTCGTAAACCTGGTAGTGCCAAGTGTTACCCTCGTGGCTGTTTGCCAGATGCCAAGCGATGTTTAATAACAGCACAATCACAGAAACAGCTCGGGCTGTGAATAATTTGCTGGGCTGTTTGGGGTGTGATGATGAAAATTGCAGAGGGTGATGGGGTCTATTAAATTGTTTTATCAATGCGTTCTTTAAAAAGATACATAGTAAATTAAACATCGAGCCACCTCTATTAGAGCACTGTGTGTGTGTGCATGTGTGTGTGTGCGTGTGTGTGTGTATATATGTGTCTAATGTCTGTGTGTGTGTGTGTTTGGGAGGTGGCGTAGCATGTTTGGAAAGGCAATTAAAAACAGTGGTGGTCTCAGCGGCATGGCAATGGGTAGCAAAGCAGCCCCTAATCAATGAAAAGTGCTTAATGAAATGTTTCTCACTGGCCCTTGTTTGGCTCGCTGAGTGCATGTGACCTTGTGTTGGCCACGGTCCGCAGGGGGACACAGATTCCCAGCTCAACAGCGCGCTCGCATTTTAATTGGACGGCCTGTCCAAGGCACTGCGTAGGCATCTCCGCATAAAGCTGACACGGAATCAGATTTAGCTTTGACGACTCCACTCCACTCCACTACCACAACATCCGCTCTCCGGCACAACAAACTACACATGACCTATGTTTGTAAAGCGCAACGGGGAAAAGTTGTGTTGCACAAAGCCCCAGCAAAATGCTTCTTTTCAAGACCAGAAGTGGCTGTCTAAATGTTTACACGGAGTGGCGACATGCAGAGATTTTCTTCGTTTTTTTTTTTTTGTTATTCTCCACTTGTCCGGACGAGAGAACGAGCTAAAAGGGAGATTCAGCCCCAGCGCCCACAGTAATGACCGTCATTTCTCAGCGCCCTCACCCTCTCCCTCTTCCTGTCGCTGGCAGTGCAGCAGGGTTAACCTCTGTCTGTTTTGTGCTTAATAGAGAGAATGGGCTTCTTTGATTTGGGTGAACTGTCTCGTGCCAAGTCCGGGGAGGGGGGTGGGGGGGTTGCAGTTGGTGGTGGTGGGAGAGGTGGTGTAGGCTGTTACAAGGGGGGGTTACAAGCGACCAAAGCAAACGTCGACAGCATTAAAAAAAAAAAAGAAAAATGCTGAGCCTTTTTACACGCTCATCTTCTCTCCCCTTTTGAACGCTCTCTCATCCTCTCATTGTCATTCTTTCTTTCCTCGCTCTTTTTTTTCATCCCTGCCTGTCGATTCTGCTCGTACTTCTCTTCTTTCTCTCTGTCACCCTTCCCCGGTCCCCTCTTTGACGGCGTGAAAGTGAACAGTATCTCCGGCTTTGTCAGCTCTCGTGGTGAAAAAAGGGAGAAAAACCAATAAGGCGAGTTGTAATCCTCGGGGCTGCCTTTCTCCAGGGTCTGCTTGCGTGGCAGGGAGGCAGTGAGGGTGGCAGGCAGAGAGGCAGGGAGGCAGGGAGGCAGGGAGACAGGGAGGCAGGCGGGCGGGTGGGCAGGCCGGCGGTCGAAAGCCTCCCGGGGATTTCTTTTCAGCGGCCCGAAGGGGTTTGTTTTTTCACCACTTGTAATTCCTCTCAGAAACCACTGCAGCCCCCCACACCCCTACAACGCACCCCCCAATCACCCCCTCACTCATTGGCTTCTGCACCCTGCAACCCCTACCCCCGGGTAGCTGTGGGAGCAGGCCAGTGACCCCCCTCCCTCCCTCCCACCCTCTCTCCTCCTCCTCCTCCTCACTCTCGTCTTTCTTCATCTGTCTTTCTCATCCTTCTTGAAATAGGC
Organism: Setipinna tenuifilis; assembly: GCA_030347295.1. NCBI lineage: Eukaryota > Metazoa > Chordata > Actinopteri > Clupeiformes > Engraulidae > Setipinna > Setipinna tenuifilis. The sequence goes on along the minus strand of CM059275.1, from coordinate 24,461,024 downwards.
CAGACTGCCAATACCAGCCTTGCAGGTTTCTTTTTTAATTTTTTTTTATTCCCTAGTACTCTGCCCAAGGATTGCATATGTTTACACAAAAAGGATTTAATAATGATCAAACTGCATCTGAATAACTCCCTTTGTACATCATGAGCACTACACATGTTTCACACCGGGGTGCATCCGCACAGTGTATTAATCATTTCTATGTCGCTGACATTAACTGGATGATTTAGTGATTCTGTTGTGCGGGGACAATAATAACCAAACAGCAACTGTGGTGACAGCATTTATTTGTTTCCTGTCCTTAGGGTACGATTGAAAAAAGAAAGGAGAGAAAAAAAAAACAACATTAACAACACAAGAAAATGATTTACAGTAATGTTTCAGTTTGCCTCTGTTTTTTTTCCCCCTTCTTTTTTTTCTTCCTTTTTCCTTTATAAGCCATCATCATTTCTGTGAGTTAGCAGCATGCGTGTCCGTGGAAAATCAGTGTGACGCGTTTTTTAAATTAATGCATCACTCTCTCCTCACTCTCTGCTCTCCTCTCTCTTCCTGTCGCTTCTGATGCACGCTTTAACTGAGTCAGGCATCAGTATCAATGGGGCCAGTGTTTCCCTTTCATAGCCTTAGAAATCCACGCTGATTTTTATCAGCGCACCTCCCCACTGCCCCCACCCCCCCCACTGCCCCCCTGCTGCCGTAATCACCGCTGCGCACCTTATTAGAATTGCCACGCCGTATGATCAGCTCTCCTGAATGGAAATCTACCTGCATTAGCAAACGCCTGACATGCCACCCACCCCCCCCACACACACACACACACACCTCCACCCCACACCTCCTTTTTCATGTGTTGTTTTCAAATTGCCTGCAGTAGTTTGCTGGCATCCTCCTGACTTGCCCTTACTAAAGACCTGCTGTAAAGGGGGTAGGTCCCATGTCCCCTGCGAGGGTGCCAGTCCTAGTTTCGGGAAAAGTTAAAAATCTTGCCCCATATTTGATTTAAACAATGTCTGACCTAAGTTATCTTAATGAGTGCACAAATCATAAGGCCGGTAATTTGGCTAATGAGTTACAATCACCTGTTTTAAGTGCCCAGGCAAAAGGAATACATGTATGTTTTTTTTTTACTTTTTGAAGAGGTGATTGACACCTCTGGTTCCGTACACTACCTTCAAGCATTCCCAACGCCTTACTCCTACACCCCTGCCACTAAGACATCTTCCACCTCTCTGTGCATGTTCGGTATGTCAGGATGTATTAGAGGAACAATGGAATCTGCCCGGTCCTTAGCAATCCTCATTACTGCCAATGGAGGACACCCAGTGTGTAATTGCGGCCCCCACACGGCTGAGTTTCTGCACACACAATAAGGCTAATAACAGGTTGACACTGTCGTCAAGTTGCCAAAGTTCCCCTTGTATCGCTCACTCACTGTATCAGCTGTGTGTGTGTGTGTGTGTGTGTGTGTGTGTGTGTGTGCAGTGTAGACCATCGTGTGTAGCCAGTGCCCACTGAGGCAGGAAGGATGGCGAGAGAGAGAGAGAGAGAGAGAGAGAGAGAGAGAGAGAGAGAGAGAGAGAGAGAGAAAGAAAGAGAAAGAGAGAGAGGCTCTTTTGTCCACGCTTTTGTAAAGTCGTCTTCTGAAAATGTCCCACGCTAATCAACGTCAGTGTGTAATTACAGCGTGTCGTTGTGTGTTATTGACTGTTTGGAGATGTGTGGCGGACCAGTGGGAGGAGGACGATGAGGCGTTTCTAATCTGGGCCCAGGTTGTGTCGGTGCGTGTGTGTGCGGGAAGCAGGAAGTGAAGCACCTCGTTTGCCATGGTTGTGCGAGATTAGGTGTTTATTTATGGGATTAAGAGCATAATCGTGCGGCCGAAGCAGTCGTATCCCATTTATCTTCTGGTGAGTGATGCTTAGTGTACATGCTAATAGCTACAGTGGGAGGACCCCAAGGGAGCCCTGTGCACTGCCTGTGGGTGTGTGTGTGTGTGGGTATGTGTGTGTGGCTGTGTGGCTGTGTGGTCATTACAGAAATTAATTGATTTATTGGATGTGTGGCACTGCACCTTTGGAGCATAAGCTAACAAGGCTTACATGAAATAATCAATGGTAGGGAAAAAAAACAAACCAAATAATTCAATTTATGTTCATAAACTGTTTTTTTAAGGTACTAAAAAAGAATCAATATGATATATACCACAATATATTATTTATATCTAATGATACTTAGCATAAGGAAACAAGTCAGGTACTGAGCACTCAGGCATATGTAAATGGACAGCCAGCCCACTTGAAAGCAGATCAATCAATGAGACTAGTGTATTTGATTATTTGCTTTGAAATTTACTATCATCTAATCACATTGAATATTTTTTTTCATTATCTCACAATGTGTAAGGACCACCTAGCAAGCTGGGCGTGCTTTGAAGGTCTGCCAGTGTGTGTGTGTGTTTGTGTGTATGTGTGTATGTATGAATGTGTGTGTGTGTGTGTGTGTGTGTGTGTGTGTGTGTGTGTGTGTGTGTGTGTGTGTGTATGTATGAGTGTGTGTGTGTGTGTGTGTGTGTGTGTGTGTGTGTGTGTGTGTGTGTCTGTGTCAGTGGGATGGGGTGTGTGGGGGCGTTCTGGACTTATAGGGATGCAGGAAGAGACACACTGTGAGAAAAAGAAAGGAAAAAAGAGTGAGAGAATAGGGAAGGGAGCAGAGGGATGATTGATTACACAGAGGAAAGGAGGGAAAAAGATCAAGTCAGTGCATATGTGTGTGTTAAAACAATAGTGGGACAGAGCAGAATATGTGTGTGTGTATATATGCGCCTATGTGAGTCTGTGTGTGCGCGCGTGTGTGTGTGTGTGTATTGCATGTGTGTGTGTGTGTGACTGTGTGTGTGTGTGAGTCTGTGTGTGTGTGTGTGTGTGTGTGTGTGAGTCTGTGTGTGTGTGTATGTGTGTGTGTCTGTGTGTGTGTTGCATGTGTGTGTCTGTGCGAGTGTATGTGTGTGTGTGTGTGAATGTGTGTGTGTTGCATGTGTGTCCTCGTCCAGGTGGGACGAGGAGGTGGCGGGGGCGCTTTGTCCTTCTAAACGGCTCCTTTTGCTTCCCTGACCTGTAATAAATGAGCGCACGTTTGGAAGTGGCAGCTGTGATGGGGGGGGCCGGGGAGCGAGGGAATTCACAGTGACTCGCTGACGTAGAGAGAGAGAGAGAGAGAGATAGAGATAGAGAAAGAAGGAGAGAGAGATAGAGAGAGACAGAGAAAGAGAGAGAGAGAGAGAGATGGGGATAGAGAGAGGGTAAAAGAGAAATAGAGAGAAAGTAAAAGAGAGAGAGAAAAAAGAAAGAGATAGAGAGAGAAAGAGAGAGAGAAAAAAGGAGTAAAAGAGAGAGCGATAGAGAGTAAGAGAGGGAGAGTAAAAGAAAGAGATAGAGAAAAAAAAAGATAGATGGAGAAGATAGTGCAAAAGGCGGAATTAAAATGTAGCTGTAAACGTGTGTGTGTTGTGCTATGATAGTGGACCACACACTGTAGGACTACACGCTGTTTACTGCCCCCCAGTATTATGATGGTTCACAGAGTGTCAGAAAGGTGTGTGTGTGTGTGTGTGTATGTGTGGCGGTGTGTGTGTGTGCATGTGCGTGTTTGATGTGTGTGTTCGTGTGTGTCCATACTAGTTTGTGTGTGTGTGTGCGTGTTTGTGTGTGCGTGTTTCACTGTTCGTGTGCGTGTCTGTCCATCTTAGTTTGTTAGTTTGTTTGTTTGTATGCGTGTGTGTAGGCGCGCTTGTGTGTGTGCGCTCACATGTCAAAAGCACAAAAGCAAGGGGAGCTTCGGGAGCAGTCAGTCCGTGAGAGAGGCTCTCGCGCCCTGCAGAAATATCACCCACCCACCACCCCCTTCCCTACCACCACCACCACCATCACCACCAACCACCTCACACCCCACCCGCCACCCACCGCCGCCTTGCTTTTTTGTAATGCTAAGGTACATAAAACTCTGGCGCGGTAAAGGTGAAGGCAGGCGGTGCTGTGTGACCTTGCCCAGCCGTCCGTTTTTTAAAAGGGAAGAGAGAGCACACCGGTGGGAGAGGGAGGGAGAGAGGGAGAGGAGCGTCAGCGGTGGCGGTGCACCACTAAGCGCTCTTTACAGCTGCTCCAGAGACAGATTGAGAGTAAGGCCCATAATGATTAAGGTTACGACCGTGCCACTGAAAGCTGGTCCTAAATCAGTTCGGTATAGAAGCTAGGTCGCCGGTGTGAATTTTCCGAGCTGGTTGGTGGTGGTGGTGGTGGTGGTGGGGGTGGGAGGGAAGCGATCAGATATGGAAGACACACACACACCCACACATACACGCACACACACACACCCACATACACGGACAGATATGCATGTGTACTCACACTCGCTCACACACTGACTTTCGCAAATAATTTTACAGGGTCATATGGATACACAGACACCTGCTCCCGCACCCACAGACAGACATGGGAGATAAAAAACCTTTTTTACTGATATAACACACACACACACACACACACACACACACACACACACACACATCACTGTGTCTCACACAAGCCTAAAAGCACACCAGCATAAATACACACTGTAGATGCACACACACACACACACAACCACACATATACACATGCACAGACGGGGGCTGTTTTTTCTGTTATATTCAGATCACAGGACTCTACTCAAAACACAGGCACACACAGACCCAGAAACTCACACACATACACCCACACACACACACACACACACGTGTGCGCACACACACGCCCACTGAGTGCAGGTGTCAGGTGGTGATTCCTGATCGTATAATTCACAGAGCGCCACACACACACATTGCCACACACATCTACTTACACCCACTCACAGACAGACACACACTCACACACATGCACACACACACACACACACACACACACACACACACACACACACACTCCTACACACCTACACACACACACATTCCCCTGTGCCCGGCTTTAGTGCTCACCCAGTGATGAAACACCAGCCCTCCTGGCAAGGTGAAGCGCACGGCTGAGGCTGGATCATTTACAACAGGGGCGCGGGAGCAGAGGGAGGGGAGAGAAAGACTCTAATTTTAGCTGTCAGGACCAGGAGCTAGTTTGAGGGCTCTCTCTTTCGCTCTCTCTCTCTGGCTCCCTCTCTCTCTCTTTCGCTCTCTCTCTCTCTCTCTTTCTGGCTCCCTCTCTCTCTCTTTCGCTCTCTCTCTCTCTCTTTCTGGCTCCCTCTGTCCCTCTCTCTCTCTCACTCTCTCATATACACACGGCTTCCACTCTTTTTTCATCTATCTCTGCACTCTGTCTCAGTCTCTCCTCTTCTCTTTTCCATCAACCCATTCCTCTCTGTCTCTCTCCCTACAGCTTGTGTGTGTGTATGTGTATGTATGTTAGTGTGTGTGTGTGTGTGTGTGTGTGTGTGTGTGTGTGTGTGTCTTAAGACAGGTTGTTTGACAGGGCAATGGTTCTCCCATATCAGTACAGTGGCCGTCATCACTGGCCCCAACCAGACCAATTAATCAAGCTGTCTCCAAGGACGCGGTGTGTGTGTGTCTAGGGTGTGTGTGTGTGTGTGTGTGTGTGTGTGTACCTGTGTCTATGTGTGTGTGTGTGTGTGTGCAGGAGGGAGAGAAAGATGGTATGACTTCTGGACACATCCCTGACTCCCGCTGTCTTTTTTTTATAAGCCTGCTGTGTGTGTGTGTGTGTGTGTGTGTGTGTGTGTGTGTGTGTGTGTGTGTGTAGGCCTCCCGAAGGCAACCTTCCCCTACTCCACTCTCTATAAGACACCACTGCCATGCCGACTCTCCATCTCCATCTCTATCTCCATCTCCTCTCCTCTCCTCCTGCCTTCATCATGAAGGTCCTTTATTCGCCTCAGTTGTCTTCAGAAAGCCTCCAGCATCTTCCAGAATCTTCCACAAGTCTTTTTGAAAGCGTCCCTTTCATGACTCTCAGCCAGCGGAGCAGAGTAGAGTAGGGCTGGTTGTGGCTGCAGTGATTTGCTAGAGGGGGGGAAACATGAAGCGATGGCCCAGCCAGGGCTCTCAAGAGTGGGATCGCACGTGCTGCGACAGCCCCCCTTGGCGGGTTGTGTCACACCGATGTGAGAGTGTGAGTGTGCCAGGGATATGGACACTGCATGGGACACACATGCACACACACACACACACACAGTATGTTGTGTGTGTGTGTGTGTGTGTGCCATGCAGTGTTCATATCCCTGGCACACACACACACACACACACACAATTGTGTGTCTGTTTGTGTGTGTGCATGTGTTCCATACAGTGTTCATATTTGGTGCACTAACATTGTGTGTGTGTGTGCATGTGTATGTGTGTGTTTGTTTGTATGTGTGGGAGAGAAAGAGAGATACCGGCACTATCTTTCTAGGTCTCTTTGGAAGTAAAATGACAGGAAATGTGTGCTGAGGAGTCAATAATCGTCTGTGTTTGCACGCAGTCATGTGTGTAAGTGTGTGTTTGTGTGTGTGTCTGTGGCTGCATTTGTGTACACCTATCTGCCTTCTTCAGGAGGGGGAGAGATTGCCAGGAATACACTCCTCCCATTCCCTGTTTATCCACAGCAAGGTGTCAGTTGTGTCCAGATGCTAATGTGTCCCCCCCACACCCCCACCACACACACACACACACACACACACACACACACACACACACACACACACACACACACTATGCGTGCTTTCATTTCCGATCAGCTCGCTGTTGCCAGATCCTATCAGGGAGCATCGTGTCCCTCTTGAGTCGCACCCCCCCCCCACCACCACCACCACCACACACCCCCCCACCTCCAGCGCCTTGTGGCATGTCACCTCCCTAAGCTGTCTGATGGGCTTACAGTGGCCTGCCAAGGGGAAGATAGGCCTTATTACAGGGGCTCCTGTTGACTTTTACAGGCACGGAAAGGGCCGCCTTGATGGGGTGCCGGAACAGGGTGACAGCATCACCTGTCAGTGTTACCGCGCCTGAAATGTGTGTGTGTCTGTGTGTGGGTGTGTGAGTGTGTGTATGTGTGTCAGTATGTGTGTGTGTTTGTGTGTGTGTGTGTGTGTGTGTGTGTGTGTGTGTGTGTGTGTCTGTGTGTGTGAGTGTTTGTGTGTGTGTGTGTCAGTGTGTGTGTGGTTGCACCGACGGTGGCGGTGGGACAATTTGGGCCGGCGTGTCACGACACACCGCTGCACACACACCGAGGCACTTCCTGGGCACGGATGTTGGCGTGCCACCAGCCAGCCGAGATTGATTTGACAGGCATTTCGGCTCCAGCTACTCCTGTGGGTGTTGAATTTCCACCCCGCCGTCCACCCTCATTCCACCCCCCACCCCAGCCACTCCCCCAACCCCCCCCCCCCCCCCCCCCCCACCACCACCACCACCACCACCTCCAGGACTTTAATCCTGCATCCCATTCTGTGCTCCTCTCCCCCCCCTGTTTGTTTGCATTTCATCACTCCTGCGCTTCCATTTGGTGCACTCTCTGTCATCATCCATCTTTCCTCTCCATCAAAGTCTTATCTGTTTTTTTTTTTGTTTTGTTTTAACCGATCTCTTGTTTTTTCCCCCTGCTGTTTTGCTTTTGTGTGGGTCCAAGCATCTGAGTGATGTGTACGTCTGTCTCTCTCTCTCTTTGTCTCTCTCTCCTTTTTAGTGTTTGTGTGTGCGTTTGTGTTTGTGTGTGTTTCTGTGTGTGTGTGTGTGTGAGTGGGTGTATGTGGGTGTGTGTGAGAGCAGCCTGCATAAGTGAAACATCGAAGCACTAGGGAGGAATATGTAATCAGTTGTAAACACCTGGTCATGGTGAGCTTTGTGTGTGTTTCTGTCAGTCAACAAGCAAAATGATTTTTTTAAGCTACTTGCCATAATGGCCCCGCAGAATTCTCCAAATCATAGTGTCTGGCCTTGTCCTCCAGTAGTGTGAATACTCTTCTGATGAATGTTGATGAATGTATTTCATGCGCTAATTAGTGGGAAATAGAAAGGTGAGGTAAAAAGGCTTGCTGGCACTTACCCAGGGGAAAGGGGTCTGGCTCCCTGCACTTTCACCATGCATTTGGCTGTGAGCAACTCTGTGTGATGATGCCAGGGCAACACAGGGCCTTTGAAGCTGCTCATGTTACAAGGAGTTTCCCTCTCAGATGTTCCTCCCATTGGCATGGGTTAGTAGTGCTAGCTTTATGGACACTGCCGGGCATGTGTAGCAGTATTTCAGACTAAAACTAGGATGGATATTGTAACAGTATTTGGTCTTCAAACAATATTTTCTGAAAAAAAAAACTGTTTTTCAAAAAAGTTGGGTCATCTTACTGTTGGGGTTGCCTGGGGACCAGTACTGTAGTTGATGTCTTATTGGAGTCTGATAGTCATATGCAGCAGTGAAATTAGGATGTCCTTAAGTGGAACCTTTAACATGAATGTTAAAGTGCATTTACAGTCAAAACTATGTATCAAGGTGTCTTTTAGCTCCACCATTCTTCTCACAGTCAGTTTTATAATCCTTTTCCTCTGGTTAAAACATCAAAACTGTCTTCAAAGTCTTCCATAACAACCTCACAAGGAGCCATAAGGCAGTTAATGCTCAGGTTAGTAAGAGCACCGTTTTTACATCAGCATTCATTTGTTAGACTTCTGCACGAGTGCCAACCCTAGATAGTGCGTTTGATGTCACGTAGACCCCAGAAGAGCCCTGCAGGAGGAACGTTAAAGGAAGTGTGATTACTTCCTCTTCCTTTTCTTCTCCCACCATCTGTTTCCATAGCCCTCATTTAGTTAATTAGAACAACAAGTCTTCAGGCACGGGGAGGACAAGATGGGAGGCTGGAAGGATGGAGAGACAGAAAGAGAGAGAGAGAGAGAAAGATAAAGAGAGAGAGAGAGAGGAAGAGGAGGAGGAGGAGAAAGTGAGCGGTACACCCTGAGGCTCTTGTTGTCCTAAATGATGGGTCAAGGCATCTCTTGTGTCTTTTGAACAAATACAAATGACTTGGGCATTGACCCAAATATCGGCCTCTATTTTGTGTTAAAACTCCATGCACAGTTTTAAATTGAATGCCTCTTCTGTTGTTTCTCCCCCTTTTGAAGTAGCAGAGTGTAGAAATCTTCATTTTCAGGTGATTTCAGTTTCACCAGCAGTCTATAAACTGATCCTGAGGAGTTGTGTTTCTTCCACAATAGAAAAGTTTTAGGAGCACTAGATTATCTTGAATGTGTTGTAAGGACTTGCAGTGTACCCCAATTAACCTTGTTCACTTTTTAAGGGAGTCCCCAGCCAGACCAAACAATCAAACATGGCCCTCTGATGTTAGAAAAACCTTTTACCCAAACAGCTATCAAAAAAACCTGTAAAGTAATGCCTGTCTGAGGGATGTGAGGTGGACCTGCTAACAGCGTCTCAAGTATAGAAGAAAGAGCAGGTGTAGAAACATAATGGAGAAACATAGTGCCCGTGCTTGTCTCAAGGACTTATCTGCAGATCAGAGAGCTGTTGCTAACAAGGAGGGAGAAGTAATTTGTTACATTAAATAAAGGTTAATAAGAAAGCAATAAAAAAATAGCTCATTCTGGTACATTGGGTGTGCCTGGGCCGTTGTTGATTTGGAGGTCAGTAAATGTTTTTTTCATCATCTTGTCAAGTTAATGTCATTTTAGTAGTTTGCGAGTTTTTAACTTTTTGGAACATTCTGGAATGTTGTTTAGAATAATTTAGAGGTGGGTAAGTTGCGAAAAAAAAAACAAGATCAGAGCGTGGTTGGCCATTAATCTTTGAAAATAAACTCATCTGAACTCTCCGGGACGCCGAGTGCAAGCATCTCCCATCAGTACACACAGTGCATCTCCGACGCAGAAGAGAGGGAATGCTAACTATGCAGCGGCAGCCGTGTGTCAGCGAGCGAGGAGAGAGAACTGTGTCTCAGTGGAACGCTCGGGATGTGCTGTAATATGCAGTTTGGTATTACGACTCTTAGAACAGAACACTCAAGCTAGCAGTCTGTACTCAAGAGCCTAGCCTGGGGAACTGGTGAAGCAGATTAGCAAACCTTTGAGACAACTACGACAATGGAAAGGGAGTGCTCACATAGCCTACTGTATCTATGTATGTTAATGTATGTGTTTTGTAAGTGAACAAGTTTGTGTCAGCCACTGTGGATTTCCTAGAGCTTCCTGTTGCTAATAGTTTGAGCTTTCAAGCAGAAGTGGCACTAGAAATGTTGCGTTGATAATAACATTAATAATGTCCTTATAGAGTCCCCTGGCAATGCTGGGCCCTTAGAATAGCACTTTCCCTAACTTCCCACGCTAGTAAGGCTCTCCTTGCTCATAAGGGTGAGTGTGCCCATACCTTTTTCTGCTATATTCTAACCTCCTGCTAGCATCCCAGTTTATGAAACTAGCATCTGTGAGGTGGGATTTTCCAACGCAGCACCTGTCTTTCAGTCATTTGTCTGAGAGGGATACAAGTTGAGTTGCCTTTTAAAATTCCTCTTGAATGCCAGCTGTTTTGTGTGTGTGTGTGTGTGTGTGTGTGTGTGTGTGTGTGTGTGTGTGTGTGTGTGTGTGTGTGTGTGTGTGTGTGTGTGTAAGTGAGCATGTACTGTATGTGTGTGTTTGTCTGAGACAGGCAGTGAAAGAAAGTGTAGCAGTTAGTCAGTTTGTTCGCCTGAGGAAAGGCCGCAGGAACGCACGCAAGAGTAAAAAAAAAAACAAGAGTGAGAGGAAAAAAAGAGCAAAATAAAGAAGGATTCAACTTTTTAAAAAGAAGTCTCTCTAATTAGTCGAATTAGCCCGAGATCAAAAAGGACAATTAAGAGGCGTGCTGTGCGGCTGGGCAGCTTGCGCACTTGGCCTCATTTGCATCACAACACATGTTGGCGGCGGCCATCGGCTCATTACAGAGAGGCTCTGGCAATATGGTGGGCGCGATAGGCCAGATTGCTCATCAGGAGCCGCCCGCTTTGTGCCGCTCCACTTGGGAGGGAAGGGAAGGGAAGGGAGCGAGGCTTAGCGGTGGAGGAGGTGGAGGAGGAGGAGGAGGAGGAGGAGGAGGAGGATCCACACCTCCTAATTTTCGCCTCGCCGCTCAAGCGTGGCGGCAGGAGAGCAGCAGACAGACGGACGGACGGATGGACGGATGGACATGCAACCCGGCAGTGGACACATACATCGCCTGAAAGACACACACACATACACACAAACACACACACACACACACAGACACACACACACACACACATGCATTCATGTGCACACACACACATACACACACACACACACACAGACATACACACATAAACAAGCACGCATTAAAACAAACTCACGTGCACCAACTAACCACACACACTCTCCTTTGAACGAAACAATGGGCTGCTATTGAATTGGAGCATAATTAAGAGCGTAATTAACTTCTCACTGGTGTGCTGCCGGTGACTGGGACTGACAATGCGCTCCAAGCAAGGGGGCCCTCACCGACCTTGCACGGCGTGGAATAAGAGAGCGGGGGGGGGAAGAGGAGAGAGAGAAAGAGGAGAGAGAGAGAGAGAGAGAGAGAAAGAGGGAGGATGAGTCGTTGAGGTGGCAAAACTCCGTTAGGCTCTTTCATGTCCTAAATCCGTCCGTTTAATTACACGCCCCATTCAATTAAGCCATCCGGTGTGTGTGTGTGTGTGCTTGCACTGGAATGTAGACATGGGGCCACTTTTTTTTCTCCCCTATTTCTCGCCTTTTCCACTCTCCCTGTGATCCCGGGTGTGTGGTGTGTGTGGTGTGTGTGTGTTCTGGCATGATTGTTTCGAAGGGGGGTGACTGATGGTCTTAGCACGAGCCGCTTTGGGCTTTGGATGCGGGCGTTCTTTCCTGTCTTGGATCCTGGATCCTTATTTATTTATTTATTTATTTATTTATTTGTGGTTGATTTTGGCCTTGGCATTGGTTGGCGGGTGGGCGGGCGAGCGCTAGGGGGTTGCTGGGCGGGCACTGCTCCCCTCCTGATCTCTCCTCCGGTGGCAGGCGCTGGTGCCTGGGCTTTGTTAAATGAAAGTGTCCACCCCACTCCCCGGCCCCATTTATCAGCCTCACTCTGGCTCAGGCCGATAAATAGTGTGTGTGAACGCCTGTGTGTGTGTGTTTGTCAGTGTGTGTGTGTGTGTGTGTGTGTGTGTGTGTGTGTGTGTGTGTGTGTGTGTGTGTGTGTGTGAATGTGTGCACGTGCGTGTGTGTGTGTTTGTGTGTATGTGTGTGTGTGCGTGAGCGTGTGTGTGTGTGTGTGTGTTTGTGTGATTGTCTCCCCCCCACCCCAGGTCTTCATGAGCAGGCAGGCAGAGCATTAATGAGACGCTTGCTGTCATGTGTGTATTCTGAGTGCTGAATTTGTTGAGAGCGTTCATCCAACTTTGATGTGAGTTTTAGCCAGGCCATGCATTATTTAACACTTCAAAATCCAGGACATGTTGTCTTTTATGGGTTTGATGTTGATTTGCCTGGTGTTCTTCTTTTGGGGGTAAACTGTTTTGGCAAGTTTGAACCATCAAAAGGTTTTTGGAAATGCACATAAAACACACAGAGCATTTGACGTCTCCTGCAGTCCTAAATGCTGTAAAATATTACCTGTCACGGCAGCGGCGTTGCCAGATGTGCTTCAATCTGGCAC
>CM059275.1:24438332-24443332 GCA_030347295.1 Setipinna tenuifilis | reverse complement strand
CACATCCTTGCTTCTCCTGCTATTGTGTTTCCTTGAGAAGGGGATGTTGGGACAAAGTGACAAACTCCTGCCCTTGGTAAGTCTAAACACTGTCAGCCAGTACACACAGTGCAGTACAAGGCCAGATAATTGTCAAGAGTAAGAAAATACAAGACAAATGCAAAATGTTTGGTGTTGGAGGACATGTTTTTGTCACTGCATCTCTCTGAATAATGCTTTATTTGTGTTTGTTGTCACACTTTATTCCTTAGCCGGTTAGTTTTTTTCCTGTGCTTTCATGCCCCCAACAAACACGCAGACAGGCAGACAGACACACGCATGCGCGTGCACACACACAGACAGAGAGAGAGAGAGACACACACACACACACACGCACACGCACGCACACATACAGCTTTCTTTTTTATTTTCGCCTTTTTCCACACTGATCTCTAAAACCCATCATCACCATTCTGCCCCTGCTCCTGTCTCCGTCTTCCATTACTCTTAAAAAAGCCCTGATCCTCCTTTGGTGAAAAGTCACGAACCTCATGCTGCCTCAGTCAGGTGGGCTCACTGACGCTCAGACTTGACCATGACCATGACACGGCACAAAGACAGCAAATCACCATGGATGGTCGTGCCAAATCACCCAATGACCATGACCATTGCTTTCCACAGGTGTGGTCATGCGACGTTTTCATGTTTCAAATGCAAATCCTGTCTCGCTGTCCTTTTCACTCTGTATTTCTTTCCCATGTGTACCGTTTTTCTTTGTAAGAAATGGTAATGTTAACATGTGTGATGTTTCTTCTTTGGTGGTGATTTGTTTTTCTCTCAAACCAAAAGACCTGGGGAAAGGCAGCATATGTTTTCCTTGATTTCGTTCAAAGCTACCGTGCACACACACACACACACGCAGATGCACACCTTATTGAACTTACTCTTTCATGTAACACAACTCAAACTCAAACTCAAACTCAAACACACGCACACACACGCACATCCCAAGGACCACATCAACTATACTACCACTCTCATTTAACCAGAGGGGATGTGTGTGTGTGTGTGTGTGTGTGTGTGTGTGTGTGTGTGTGTGTGTGTGTGTGTGTGCGTGTCTGTGCTATGCGTGTGTGCATATATGCATGTATGTATGTGTGTGTGCGTGTGTGCATGTGTGTGTGTGAGTGCGCGTGTGCGTGTGTGTGTGTGTGTGCATGCTATGCGTGTCTTCATATATGCATGTATGTATGTGTGCAAAGCGTGTGTGCATGTGTGTGTGTGTGTGTGCCATTAAGTTAGTCTCCTAATTGGTCCTGTGTTGGCTAATTGTGTCTCTGACGTGCGGTCTCCAGGGAAGCGGGCCTGCTAATTTCAATAAGGGTAAACAAGCCAGCTCTCCCCTCTGACGGCCATGTTTTAATTAGGGGCCCGATCGCCAGGCGCTGCGCTGACAGAGAGCTTCGCCAAGGACAGGAAATCAAAGCTGAGCCTACACTGCCCTGCCGAGACACACACACACGTACGCACGCACACACACGAACGAACGCACACATACACATGCACACACACACGCACGCGCATGCACGCACGCATACACATGGATGAACGCACACACACATGCACACACACGCATGCACGCACACACGCATGCACAGTGCACACACATACACATGCACACACATATGCACTCAGTCATGAATGTGCTTATCAACATACATTTTCCAATATTCATTGGTGCTGAAATATGCATCTTATAACCACATATCTACACACACACACATACAGGCACACACACATACATACAGACGCACACAGACACACACACAGACACACACACAGACACATATACACATACAGACACCCAGATGCACACACACGCTCAGACACAGACACACACACACACACACACAAACACACACACACACACACACACACACACACACACAACCAGTTCAATCACTGCTCTATCTCATTTCTTTTGTCACAGTGTTTTGTAGTTGGCAGCTTGTGTTATTGAGCAGGTCCCAGCCCTGTCATTTTGTCACAGTTGTTTGCTAAACGCCCCCCATCCCCCCCACCCCCCCACAGCTTCCATCCCTCACCACTGCTGCTGCTGCTGCAGGTTCAAAGGCCCCTTTGCCCCGGCCCCTCATCAGCCTGTGATGGTATTCATCAAAAGTTATTGGCAAAATTAATCTGCACCATAATTAATTAAAAAAAAATCTCCAAACAGGCTGCTCATCTGTCACTGTGTTAGTTGTGGGAGGAAGAGGAGGAGGAGGTGGAGGAAAAGAAGGGTATTAGGCCAAAGGAATGCTGGGTAGCAGTAAGTTAAAGCAACACTAAAGCACTTTTCATCTTTAGGCGCCCTACAGATAGGAAGTGGAATTGTCTTTCTTATGTCTCATTCGAACAACAGATCGAAGCGACACACTTCTGCAAACTTGCATAGTGCTGTTATAGCCCATGGAGGGACACAATGTGCATTTTAGAAGTGGCGTTCACCCTGTTATGAGTTAATGAACCACTGAAACGATTTTGGAAACATTATTTTAAGGTTAAAAAAAAACCTACTTAGTGCTGCTTTAAGGTAGGGTAAGCTAAGGGAAGTGGGAAGCATTTCGGAAATTTCAGGTGACTGGACTATATGGCAACCTGGGGGTTGTGGTTGGTGTCTGCGTTATAGGTCTGCGACATATTTTTAACACATTTAATTGCATTTCTCCAACTGGTTCAGACACTTTTTTCTTATCTCATCCACTGACATGACGTAACACCCCATGTCTGGATTTAGCAGAGTGCAATATGGCTTTTCTCATGTCACTGTATGCCAGCAGTCCCCCTCCCTCAGTCACCCATAGCCACAATACTGGCTCTGTGCATACCAAAGCCTGACGCAACATTAGCCCATGCTTTATGGGAGGAGGGTAGGTGATCATCTTTATTGCCCACTGCCACTTCATTAAAACCCCCAAGACCCTCTCTCTCTCTCCTTTTTCCTCGTCCTCATCCTCGTCCTCCTCGTCCTCCTCGTCCTCCTCCTCTTCTGCCACCCCCTCTTTGCCAGCCCTGGTGTCCATGCCCCCGCCGGGCTCTTAGTTTGCCATTAGCCAGCGCGCCCGTCACCCTCCACTTCATAAATCGGGGAGCCGCTGAAAGCCCTCCTCGACTCTCCTCCCCCTCGCTGTCCTATCCGCGATTCATCTCCTCTCCACTCCACTCCTCTCCTCTCCTCTCCACTCCTCTCCTCTCGAGTTCTCTACTTTCCTTTCAGCGCGAGACTCTCTTTTTCCATACCTCTCTCGCTCTCTCATGCGCTCTTTCCCTTGTCTATTCTCATATTCCACTTTCCTTCTCCTCATGCTTGATAGATGATGCCTTCCAAGGCTACAGCTCACACACACTTCTGCTCATGACTATCAGGTTGATCACCAGAGAGGAATGTGTTTGTGTGTGTTTGTGCGCGTGTGTGTTCGCGTGTGGATGTGTCTGAGCGTGCATGTGTGCACGCATGTACACGTGTATGTGTGTGTGTGTGTGTGTGTGTGTGTGTGTGTGTGTGTGTGTGTGTGTGTGTGAGTGTGTGTGAGTGCGTTTGTGTGTTTGTCTCCTCTGCAGTACCATAAGTTAGTTTTTGTAAGTTGGGTCGAACCTCTATGTGCAGACAGTGGCACCACTGATGACATGCACTGATGTGAAGATGCAGATATTGCATGTAATGGCTCTGCATGCATCTTTGCATAAAAAATATCAGCATGCACACAGCCAGACTGCCTGCACATTTAAAATCAGAGTAACGCTGTGTCTCTCCCATGAAACTTTTACTATTCTAGAGTTTTTAAAGATTCTCCTTAAAATTTTAGGATCCCCATTCAGATAATGCATTCTCTGCTCGTGCGATCTTTTATCCGTTTTAATAAATCAAAAGACAACAGGAATGGATATGAAGCTCGTAAAATGATAGAAGTTGAAGTGGAGCATATAATCTTATGCATCTATAATAGAAAACGTGAAGTGCCTTGGCTCATAGAGGACAATCTGTCTCGCTATCTGAAATAGCGCTAGCATTTGTCACAACGCCGCCGTCATGTATGTTGTACATGGCATGTGTGTAATGTCGGTCCCTGACAGCTGCTGTGAAATCCATATGGTTAGATCCTTAGTCTTTGGTCGATACTCCTGTCACTCCTGTGACATATTCATGTTGTGATTGATGAGAACATGTGTGTGTGTGTGTTTGTATGTGTGTGTTTGTGTTTGTGGAGAGAGAGACTATTGTGTGTGTAAGACAAGCAGGGGGGCCTGTTTGTGTGTATATGTGTGTGCATGTTTGTGTGCGTATGTGTGTGCATGTTTGTGTGCGTATGTGTGTGTGTGTGTGTGTGTGTGTGTGTGTGTGTGTGTGTGTGTGTGTGTGTGTGTGTGTGTGTGTGTTTGTATGTAAGCTGTTTGTGTATATATTTATGTGAGTGCACATTTGAATTCACGTGTGGCAACTTACAGGTGTATATTTCTATAGTTGTATCCCTGTGTGTGTTGGATAGCACATTTGTATGTGTGTGTGTGTGTGTGTGTGTGTGTGTGTGTGTGTGTGTGTGTGTGTGTGTGTGTGTGTGTGTGTGTATGTGTGTGTCCGTTCCTTTGTGTATGTATGAATGTGTGTGTGTGTGTGTGTGTTCCTGTGTGTTCCTGTGTGTTCCTGTTCCTTTGTGTATGCTATGTAGGATGGTGTGTGAGTGAGTGTGTGTGTGTGTGTGCATGTGTGTTCCTGTTCCTTTGTGTATGCGCGAGGATGGTGTGTGAGCCTGGATTCCTGGGCAGGATTTATGAGTGTAATAATGGGGGCTCAGCGCCTTCACTGCAACACGCCGACATGCTTCCTCTGTCATCCTGTCTCTTTATCAGACCAGGCACAGCCTAATGGCCTACAGCACACATGCAGGAGAGAGAGATGGAGGGAGAGAGAGATGGAGAGAGGTGGAGGGAGAGAGGGAGGGAGAGAGGTGGAGAGAGAGAGA
>CM059275.1:24408332-24418332 GCA_030347295.1 Setipinna tenuifilis | reverse complement strand
GTTATTTGACGAACATTCTTACGGTTTAACTGCAATTCTTTAGACCCTCCAGAGATACAGTATGCCTTGAGTATGTAAGTACTCAGTAAAGAAGTGATGAAACAAGTTAAGAGGCAGTGAAATGAGTATATCAGAGACTGCAATTTAGATATTGACACAGGCATGGTGCAACTAGGCTTTTGGCTTCAAGCTTTGGCTTGAAGAATCCAACACAAGTTGGTACACCAGTGGTATAGGCAGTCTTCATACTTGTACACATCAAACAAAAAGTGTGATCATAATATAATATAATATAATATAATATAATATAATATAATATAATATAATATAATATAATACAATACAATATAATATAATATAATATAATATAATATAATATAATACACAACATAACATAACATAACATAACATAACATAACATAACATAACATAACATATTACAGACGTAATCGCATGTGGTTATTCAGAGTATGTTTGGCACAGGTATGCTTTCATTTTAGACACTAATATCCATGTCCCCTATATAACAGTATATGCATCACATTTACATTTTACTGCAGTGACAACAGAGGCTGGGAGTGATATGTGATTGCTTTATTTGCCTTGAGATTCCCTGTGCATTAATGCTGTGGGAGTGGAGCAGAGGAGGGATCAGATTGTGACCCATGACTGATACTGAGGAGACAGGTTATCAGTAGGCTGTAATTCCCAGCTCTGTGACTCTCAGATCTGTGATTGCCAGATATAGGCTGAGAAATGGGAGCTGGACCAGCGAGAACCAGTTGGGGCAGTCTCTCTCTCTCTCTCTCTCTCTCTCTCTCTCTCTCTCTCTCTCTCTCTCTCTCTCTCTCTCTCTCCCTGTCTTTCTGTCTTTCTCTTACTGTCTGTCTCTCTCTCACTTTCTCTCCCTAACTCTCTCTGTCTCTTTCTGTCTCTGTCTCTTTCTCTCACTCTCTCTCTGTCTCTCTCTCTTTCTCTCACTCTCTCTCTAGGTGTCTCTCTCTGTCTCTCTCATTTGCTTACTTCCTCCCTCCCTCTTTCTCTCTCTCTCTTCCCTCCCTGTTTGTATTCCCTCCTTCCACAACCCAGTTGCCTTGACAGCCGTCCTTCGTCACTGTCCCATTTACAAGCGCCTCCCTAGGAACACCCAAATGGGTGTAAGCAAAAATGGCCAAGTTTCTCTCTCCATCTCTGTGTTTTTTTTTGCATGATGTTTTCTTTTCTCTGTGGGTTGGACTGTCATATAGCTTATAACCATTTTTTTAACCAAAGATATGGCTTATATGACATGTACTCATATTTTGCTAAGAGTCAGCAGACTGAAGGCTAATTATGCCTACTGTAATGGACCTTGCTGAGTCATTGTTTGGAGTGAGAGGCATGGCTGATGGTTTTTATTTATTTATTAGATTTTTTCCCCCCTAAGAAACAGCATGACCTAAGGCGGTGTTTGTGCTGTCAGTTTTTCCTCAGCTGTTAAAGCACTAAAACCTATTGGCTGAACCACTTTATCAATAGCTTGATCTCTTTCACAGAACTGCTCACATTTTGTCGATACCTTAAACCATTTTCACATAGTAGGACACAATTTCCAAAACCCACCAAGTCCTCTTTTCAAAACTCTAAACACATTCTCATCACATGGTGTAGTATTTACAAACTGTGCCATTGTGATATCATTTTGACTGTGTCCTTTCTGTTTTGAGAGAGTTTGGTTTTGAGCACACATAAAACCTTTTTGAGCCAATAGTTCACTTTTGCCACAATAGTCAAGTTTTGGGAAATGCTCTTGAACAAGTGTGAAAGTGGTTTCGAACATTGAGTTTCAGAAAATGGTTTTGAACATTGAGTTTTGAGAAAAACTGTAATGCATTTGAGAGTCTGAACAATTGCTTGAGAGGCAACTGCCCACTCTCAACATTCTTTTCCATGGGGACTTACCTGCTGTCTAAGTAGAAAAAGAAAAAAAAAACTTTTTTTAAAAAATCATATAGCTTTTCCCATCTGTTCTAATCATACCAGTCCTGCATGTCAGTGTAAATGTGGAAAAGTTTGTGGGGGTGGAAGGGGCGGGGGGGTGGGAGGGTGGGCGGGTGGTTGTTGTTATTGTCCCCTGGAGGCATAAGAGATGAAAGGTTGTATTTACTGCTCAAATTGTTCCAGAAGCTTCCTGGGTGGACACTCTCACTCCAGCAGCCTGTCGCACATTTCTGGGGATAATGAATCGGGGGGCCTCCGATGCCGCCCCCACTACTGATCCGAGCATCCAGGGAACAGGCCCTCAGGAAGTTGCTGAAATGAAGCAACTCCGGCAGTGAGGGCATTTGTTAGGGATATTGACCAATTTCAAACCCGGCTGGTTTTTAATGAACTGCGAACCGGCACAATGGAACTGGAGTCGATACTGGGAAGTGAATTATTAAAAGCAATGAGATTTTTATGCGCTAATTCGTATTGAATAGCATTTGAGAAATGAGGGTCAGTGTCGAGGGTTGTGTGTGTGTGTGTGTGTGTGATGGTGTGTGTGTGATGGTGTGTGTGCGCGTGTGTGTGTGTGCGTGCGCGTGTGTGTGTGTGTGTTGGAAGGGGGAGGTGGAGTGGGAGGGGTAGAGGGGATCGGCTTGCTTTGGCAAACGTTCCGCAGAGGCTTTGTGTTCTCTCAGCGTCCGTGGTCAGTTGGAGTTGCTATGGATTAGAGCATAATACATAGATGGCATTGATTATTAGAGCTGCAAAGCGCTTTCATCTGGGCTCTTGTCTTCCTATGAGGTACCCACATCGTCCCATGACAACACAAACAATCACTCCACACAAAACCACCTTCCCATTTAGAAATCAGACCAACGCTATTTTGACCACAGGGCTGTTTCGTCTGCCGGCTCCTATTACAAGTGCTGTTTTGCTTAAAGTGCAATTATTTAAAACACCCAGGGAATGTGTTATATACTTTAAAAGAGAAAAAGTATTTTGTCTGGAAGGGGTAGGTTCTCTTGTTTTCAGCTCCATGAGGCATGTGTCGAGGGAAGAGAAGATTTTTCTGTGTTTATGGTCTCTGATAAGTATTTAATAGATTTCAAAGAAAACAAGAGGGAGGACCTGATCGAACTCCTGCTCTCTACTCTTCACTTGCTAACATAATCTTTTGTGCCTCTGGTAAAGAACTGTTGAGGGCAAAGATTTTTTTTTATCTGTATGGTGACAGAAAAAGTTAAGCAGATTAGTTTGAGTATATTTCCACCATCTCATTCCCTCATTCTCTCACTCTCTCACTCTACTTTTCCGAAAAAGCTTGTCCTCATTATTGCCTATTATGGTTATGAGCAGTGAAGAAATGTGCAGATCTTTCTGATCTTGTGCTGATTCAGAAACCTGCTATTCACTGAAGCGTCAAGGTCTTTTCCCCTTCACCTTCCCTTTCCATTTTAGACATGTAGACATGTTCTGATGGTCATAAGATGTTGGAGGTGTGTTCTTCTTCTTCTTCTCATCTTTTGACCTTGCAGTGCAATGTGGCAAGCGCATGGAAGCCAGCAAGATTGTGTGAGTGTTCCCGGACAACAAAAGACTAGGGGTCGTTCAACTGTCACGATGACAATGCTCTACACCGGCCTTCGTTTCAGGACACTTAAACCCTTGGCAACCGAGACAGTGTTTATGAAAACAACAACTGTATCATTTCACCCCCACCCCCCACCTCCACACACACACACACACACACAACTTCAAAAAAAAAAAAACTCTTTCAATTTAGGGAGCAACTCAACACGTCTATTATCTCACTAATAGGACCTTCAATGAACAGCGCTTGTGAAATATATTTAGCAGCTTATATTTAGCATAAGACCAGATACTTTGATCCACTGCTACTCTGTATCTTTAGGCCTGTTGAAGACCAGCACTGAGTGCAGGATTTGGACGTCATCCCAAAAACAAAAAAAAAGCACTCACTCCCACTTCTCCCGCTCACTCACTTCTTATCGAGACCTCAGTGGAGATCCAGCGGAGACTTTCATTAAGGGGATGGACTGCTGAAATGGGCTTCTATTGTGTCTCCAGGAGACCTTCTCCTTTGGTGGTTCTTATGAAACAGTCTCGCTTGCCGAGCACTTTTGTTTTGGAAAGAAAGCAGGCACTTTTTTTAGCTGATGGGTCAGCAGAAATTTTTATGGTGTTTAATATGGAGCCGTACTGTGTGCAAACAAACGGTATTACAATGAAAAAAGAGCGTAAATGCCTAATTATGTTCTTATATATGGTGGTATACTGTTATGTTTAATACTCAAGCTAAGACAAACTTCTTTTGAAGCAGCTGGATGCTTGTGTTTTGTGTTTGTGTTGTGTTTTGACACACAGAGTATTTCTAAAGTTATGTCAACCCTGTACAACCTTATGTACAAACAGTGGTTGGAAGCAGGACAAAATACTAGCATCTCTAAAAAAGTGACTTATTAATCCAGTCTAATCCTATACATGTACTGCATTTCTTATGTTAAAGATAGAAATTCAAAAAAAAGTTATGTTATATGGAGGTGAATTCATGTAAAACAACAATGGAAACCTGTAAACATGACTAAATATTCTACAGCTAATGCAACTGGTGTAGACCTTTTCAAAGGAAAAATAAACAATACCATGGTAGTTTCAGATTTGAATGCCATGATAGGAAAACATGTGCATATGACACTATTTAACACAGATGCCACTCATTAGTTTGAAATAATTAATGAAAGCATTTGCGAGTGCATATCAGAAACATCAGCTCCTGCGGCAGTCAACATTACATTTGCCACACTGCTTGCCACTCCAGCGGCACACTAAGCGACAATGTGCACGGCGACAGTGGCGGTGGTGGCAGCCCATGGTGGGGACCGTCGCCGCCTGCCCTGTCCTGTCCTCGCTCCTGCCTTAATTGGGTTCGTTTCATTCGCAGCCCGCGCCGAGAATTATTACCCCCTCGACTCTCACTCCAGAGGTGAGCGGCGCTGGAGGTTAAGTGTCCTCGCGCGGGAGAACTGGGGCACGGTCATCATAATAATAATGATCATGATGATGATGACTCTAACGATAGCGACGGCGAGAGAGAAGAGCCAGGCAGCCAGGCAGCCAGGCAGCAGCCAGTCCGTCATCGGGAGGAGGCCGAGAGAGGCAGCTATTTTGCTGGGAGGACAGAACAACACAAGGGCCCTCTTCTAGGGCCTGCTTGAGTGCAGCCTGCTGGCCTGCAACGGTGAAAGCTGTGAAAGGGGGCCGCGCGATTGAATGCTGTTGCTAGGGAGCACTACACTGTTATTTCAGAGATGGATCAGGCTGTCTCTTGTTGGGAAAGAGCTGAAAAGATGTCTGAATAATACAAGCACATCTCAATCAATTAGAACATCCAGCATGATGTTGTTGTGTATAACAAATTAGCTGTGAGCTTTAATCATCGAAATTAAAAACAATGACTTGATGTATATCTACGTTTTTGTGTTGAGTTGAGTGTTGAGTTTCACTTTTTGATTTAAATTATTGAATTGAATGAACTATGACACAATATTGTAGTTCATTCAGAGGTGCATGTAGAAGAACAACTTCACTCCATGTATGAACCTGAAATTCTTACTCGTTCAGAATATAGTTCACTATGTGGGGAACCAAAAAACTCTAACTCACAGCCTATATAGTAGACTATATAGTGAATGAATGAACAGTTTGGACACAGCTCATGTCAAGCTGTTGTAAGTTTTGGAACAGTGTGAGATAGTGGATGTGAGCTGTCTCTGTTGGCGAGGAGCTCAAAAGATGTCTGAACAATAGCAGAACAACTGCACTCCAAGTCGAGCCGTAATAAGTTTGGAAGAGTGTGAGAGGGAGTTTGTGCAGGGTGTGGGTGGGGGTGGGGGTTGGGTAGGAATGGGGACTGGAACTGGGAGGGAGGTGGAGGTTAACGATGACTGGAACATCAAGGAGATGGATATGCGTAGTGCGGTCGCGTATGTCTCTGACTCTCGCTCCTATTTGTGGCCGTGTAATCACCCAGTGCAGGCAGCGATAGCTTTATCACCATAGCCAAAGTGCTTTCTCTTTGTTGTGGCCTGGTGTATCTGCCTTACTTGGAGATAGCTTAAAGGTGTGACAGTAATTACATGTGGACTGGACTGGACTGGACGTACACATCAGCGAGGCACTCATGCAGACAAACACACAAGATGCCCAAGTGCACACACACACTCTCTCTCTCTCACACTCTCTCACACACACGCACACATGCACAGACACACACTTGGCGCACACACACACAGACAGACAGACACACACACATGCACACACACACACACTCACTCTCTCTCTCTCTCTCACACACACACACGCGCGCACACACAGACAGACACACACACACACATGCACTCTCTCTCTCTCTCTTTTTGTTTTTCTCTCTCTCCCTCACTCTCTCTCTCTCTCACACACAAACACACACACGCAAACACTCCAGCAATAATCTTTTGAAAAAAAAAAAAAGACATGAATCTAAATCTAAGACATGTCCTGTCTTTGCTATTCCCATATAACCGAGAGTGACATTTCTCTCTCTTTTTTTGCCCATTGGAAGAGAGTTGGCCTATTAAAGTCATTCCTCGCATCATGGCGTATATCATCCCCATTATTGTGATTGACACGGCCCACCCGAGTGGAGAGACTCGGGGAGTGGAGTCGTTTGCAAGGTGGCATGAATGTTCATCCATCTGGTGGCATCTTGGAGCGACGCTGTAATGCCACGCCAAGTGAGTAAATAGCCAGTGATGGAAATATCCCGCCATACAGCATCTGTCATTTGTCAGAGCCGCGCAGTTAGCACTGCCGTTACAATGTAAGTGGAGATGGTGTGTGTGCGTAGGTGTGGGCATGTGTATGCGCGTACGTGTACATGTGTGTGTGTGTGCGTACATTTGTGTGTGTGTGTGTGTGCGTGTGTGAGTGCATAAGTACATGTGCGTGCGTGTGTGCGTGCATATGTGTGTGTGTCTGTATGTGTGTGTGTGTTGGTTGATATCTGTTATTGGTAATAGACTGGTGGTATTATGGTTTTTCATAGAATTTAACAGGTGAGTGTGTGTTTGTTTTGCATTTGTGTGTACTGGGTTTGTATGTGAGTAGTGTGCATGAGTGTGTGTGTGTGTGTGTGTGTTGTGTGATTGTGTGTGTTGTACACCGTGTGTTGTTTGTGTGCTGGTGCATGTTCTTTGTAAAGTTAGAGGTGAAGTCAAGTGTCTTTGTATTTTATTGATTTCATTAAGAAACATAGATTAAGAGATAGGCATCAATATCCATTGTAATTGTGTGTGTGTGTGTGTGTGTGCGCGTGTGTTAGTGTGTGTGCGTGTGTTAGTGTGTGTGCGTGTGTGTGTGTGTGTGTGTGTGTGTGTGTGTGTGGTGTGTGTGTGTGTGTGCGTGTCAGCACAAGAGACAAAGATTGTAAGTAAGAAAGACAGAGAGAGTGATTGTGTATGAGAGAGGCAGTGGCAGGAGGGGAGAAAGGCATCGAAAGAGAACGAGAGCGAGAAATAGAGAGAGTGAGAGAGTGAGAGAGAATGAGAGATGGACAGAGAGAATGAAAGAGGAGAAAGGGGGGGAGATAAACTACTTGGGGACCAGTGTGCCACCCTTGCAGTAGGGACACATCAGTAGCTCTTAACATGAGTCTATATTTAAACCCAAGAGGCATCGCTATCCCTCTCCCTCCACTCCCTCCATCCATCACCCAACTCTCTTTCACTCTCCCCCCCTTTTCTTTTTTTTTTTTGATCTCTCTTTCCCATTTTACTATCTCACCGTCTGTCACTCTGTCTATGCTGCTCTCAGTTCAATCAGAACTTTCTCTAGTCTTTTCTTTGCCTCTTTTGGAAGCACATATTTCTCCCCCTCCCTCTCTGTCTGTCTCTCTCTCTCTCTGTCTCTTTTACTCTCTCTCTCTCTCTCTCTCCCTGTCTCTCACTCCCCCTCCCTCTCTCTCTGTGTCTCTCTGTCAGTCTCTTTCTCTCTCTCACTCTCTCTGTCTGTCTCTCTTTCTCTCCCTCTTTTCTTCACAGACATAAACTCTATCGCCCCCCCCATCCCCCCCACCCCCCCCCCCCCCCCCCCCCCCCCCCGCCCTCCGTCTGCACCCTGATAAACTGTGCCATGCAGTCCATCCCTGGGGCACAGATTCCTTCCCTAAGCCCTTCTAATCATAGTTTGGGACCCTCCTGACATGCTTTATGGCTGAGTGTGTGTGTGTGTGTGTGTGTGTGTGTGTGTGTGTGTGTGTGTGTGTGCACTGTGCATGTGTGTGTGTGTGTGTGTGTCTGTGCTTGTGTTTGTGTGTGTGCACTGTGCATGTGTGTGTGTGTGCAATGTGTGTGTGTGTGTGTGAGAGAGAGAGAGAGAGAGAGAGAGAAAGAGAGAGAGACAGGGTGGTGTGTATTCGTGTATGTGTATGTGTGTGAATGTAAATGTAAATGCCTGTCCTTGAATTTGTGTGTGTGTGTGTCTGTGTGTGTTTGTGTGATTTTTATGTGTGTGCATGAGTGGGTGACCAAAGACCTCCTCACTCTTCATTTTCGGGACAGGGGAGGGGGGGGGGGCAGCTCCACACCTCCTGTTGCGTTGCATGCTGGTGTTGTAGTGTTGCGGTTTTCGAAACGGGGGGGGGAGGTGTGTGTGTGCTGTGCTGGTGGCGGGGGGGAGGGGGGGTTGGTTTTGGTTTGCTGGGGGAGTGACCGAGAAGGCTGCACGCTACTCTGGACAAGCCTTTTAGATCACTGGCAAATTCGGCCTGGCGCCCGTTCAAACCCGCAACAGCTTGTGTTTAATTTCATGCCTCTGAGCCTGTATGCTGGGCCCGGGAGTTTATTGGCGAACAATGTGTGGGAGAGAGAAGGGAGTGTGGAGAACAGCCCGTGGTAACTGCAGACATTTAAACGGGGCCACACACACACACATACACACACGCACTCATACACACACACACACACACACACACACACACACACACACACACACACAGATATACACATACAAACGCACACACACACAAACCCATACACACACACAATATTCTCTCTTACACACACTCTCTCTCTCTCTCTCTACACACACACACACACACACACACACACACACACACACACACACACACACCCTGCGTTCATGGCACAAGGCTTGTGTAGCAGTTGGGGGGCCGTTATAAAGTGCACACTGGGTGAGATGATATGGCTGATTTGTGGAATGATCTGGAAATAAAGTCAGTGGAACAGTGGTGCATGCGAAGCCTTCCCGACGCTGCCAGCAGTTATCCAATCATTTATTGTTTTGATGAGTTCAGACGCTGGTCATTGTCCACTGTGAATGACTCAAGCAGGACATGCTAAATATATAGCAACCACTGGGCATCCCTAATGCTGCCCTTTGCCTGCTCTAGAGCTCTCCATATCCCAGGGTGCATCTATAGTCGGGTCTATTACACTCAAAGAACTATTAACCACCTGAAGACAGAAACAACAAAAAGTACCTCTCATCAGTTCCAGAGTGTGCTGTGTGTGTGTGTGTGTGTGTGTGTGTGTGTGTGTGTGTGCGCTTGTGTGTGCGTGTGTGCGTGTGTGTGTGTGCGTGCTTGTGTGTGTGTGTGTGCGTGTATGCGTTGAGTGATGCTTCACATACCCTGTTATTTTTAAAGTCTCTTGCTAGAGTCTGTAATGTGCTGCTCTAGACCTCTCAATTTTACAGTGGAGATGCTAAGTGCTCAAAGTGCTTCAGTACCATCTTCACAGTGAACCACAGCACGGCAAATAAACTACATTTCTAAAAACAAAACACAAGATGGCTGGAGTGTTCCCAACTACACTACAACGTTGACAGCATGACGGGGACCACATATAGATCAGACATGTATTGGAAAGTGGTTTTTTTATTTATTTATTTATTTATTTTTGCTCTTTAATGTGCGCTTTCCTCTGCACATCATACCACCTGCTGCTGTGCTTCC
>CM059275.1:24400832-24403332 GCA_030347295.1 Setipinna tenuifilis | reverse complement strand
AGGTGCTTCAGAGAGAACAAACTTTGTGTGTTGCTTCTATGGAAGTAAAAATTGTTTTTTGTTGTTGTTGTTGTTGTTGTTGCTGTTGTTGACGTGCCACGCGTGCTAGTGAGTGACTTTCCCACAAACTCCGTGGCGACGCTGTTTCGTGCAAAAGCAAACATCAATTTTACTCTCATGTTTTTAAAACTCAAACGCTTTAGCTTCTCATCTTGTGAGACGGTGGACGGTCCAATGGTGTGTCTGCTTTTTTAATGCAGCCTTAAGCCATGGCTGTCTTCTGAAGTCGTGTTTTATTTTTCTGCCCGACTCTGGAAGCTGCCGGAAAAGGATTTATCCGGCCGTTGGCTCTCCTTTAAATAGTAAGGTGACAGCCCCAGCTGCTAGGGACATCCATTTTCTCAGTGGCCCCATGATGGCTTAAGTAAGTGGGGTACAGTGGTCAGGGATGGTGGCCGGGATGGTGGTGGAGGGGGTGGGATGGCGACAGAGGATGGTGGAGGTTTTCAGTGGGGGATGTGTGTGTATATATATATATATATATGTGTGTGTGTGTGTGTGTGTGTGTGTGTGTGTGTGTGAGTGTGTGTGTGTTCCTGTGTGATCAGAGGAGGGGGTGCAAGTAGAGCAGAGGTGGGGGTTGGAGATGAGTGGGGGTGGGGGTTGGAGATGAGTGGGGGTGGAGGGGGGGGAGCGCTGACCTTAAGCCAGGGAGGGGGGGGGGGCACAAACAATAAAAAGCAGCCTAGCCAAGGTCATGTCCCGTGTAGGACTGTCTCTGGGGTGAGGGAAGAATAATCCCCTGTAATGACCCCCTTCCAACAGAGTGCGTGTGTGTGTATGTGTGTGTGTGCATGTGCGTGTGCATGTGTGTATGTGTGTGTGTGTCTGTGTGTGTGTGCGTGGGTGGCTGTGTGGGTGGCTGTGTGGGTGTGTTTGTGTGCATACATATATACATGCTTGCACGCGTCTGTGTGTGTGTGTGTGTTTAAGTGTCTGCGTGTGTCTATGTGTGTGTATGTATGTTTGTGTGTATTTGAGGTGCTTTGTCGGTAGATAGCACGGTGGGTGTTTTTTACGGCTGCAGAGGGTTCTCAAAGGGGCAGTCTCAAAGCGGGACCCAGAGGGGCCCACCAGCTTGTCAATAGCCACAGGCCATTGCGTTGCGTGGTTTAGGGCAGACCTGGGCCTGGCCCGGCCCACTGCTTACCTGCTATGACTCATGCGGTTCAGTGATTGATTGGACACGGTCACACACTCTTGTCAAGGTGAAGAGGTGGTAACACTGCAGCACAAGGTGCTCACAATGGCAATAATGCACAAATAATGCATTTATCACGTTTTATGGAGACACGCTCACGCTTTGTAAAAGTAAACATTGTTCCTAATGTATGTTTTAAAACATCAGTTATTACAGACATAAAAATGTCAGGTAACACCCTGAGTATGGATTAGACACCATAAAACAGGTTTTTTATGTTTATAAGGTATGTCTATGTTTACAAACTATCATACATATTATGATGCATCAGTTGACACAGACTGGTAGACTGTATTCATAAAACCTTATAATGCAGTATTAGCCCTTCAAAGCTGTTATTATGGAAAGGGTCCCATATAGCTTCATAGAAAGCTTTTCATGAACACTGCCCTTCAAAGGCAAAGTGCAGTAACTATATAAACACTGAAACTGAGAAAACATGTCTTTAAAGTTGTCACACTGCCCAGTTAAACGTGTTGTAGGTTTAATAGTGGTGATGCTTTTATGTATTTTCTCAATAGGAAGAAGCAAGAGATTTAGCCACAAGACAAAGGAGGAGTTATAAATTCAATTTCCAGCCTAAACCTTAATTTGACAAATTATGCAGTTACTGCCTTTTGGCTTGTAGGGCAAAATCAACCACAGTTGACTTGGGACAAGGTGCCATTATCATGGTAATATACATCAAGCTCTAAGGCCTCATACTGTGACATTGGAACACTTTACTTATACATGACTTTAGTAGCTATATAGGTTGGATTATTAAACTTCATGACCATAAAGGTCTATAAATGTGTTATTATATATTGTTTTATGGACATCAAGTTTAAAGTGTTACTGAACCTTTTGTTGCTTACACTGGAGTAGGCTATGACTACAGATGAGTGCATTTGTACAGCGCATGTAGATACTGAATAATCTATTTTCATATATTATGTTGTTCCTTTATTGTATTTTATGGCAATAACTATGGGTATTTATAAGTTGCCATTGTTAATATGTAATAAACATTTATTAATGTATTTATAAAGTGCTATGGATATTTGAGGCTGCAAGCGAATGTCAAGTGTTTTGAAAAGGGCAGGGAGTTTCCATTAAACTCTTAAACACACACACACACACACACACACACACACACACACACACACACAGCACCAGTCTAACCCCCTGTGACACCACCACAGGGTAAAAGGCATCCAGCCCACTCAGTGCTTAAGGAATGGGTGGAGAAGGGCTTTA
>CM059275.1:24383332-24395832 GCA_030347295.1 Setipinna tenuifilis | reverse complement strand
TTTGTCAAAAACAAAAAAATGGGGTCCATTTTGGAAGACCTTCAGTCGTGTCAGAGTTGGGGGAGTTGTGTACGTAGGTGTCGCTAAATATAAAGTATTTGGACAGCTCCTCTGGCAGCTGATAGATCTGTGCCCATATCGGACTTCATGCTCCAAAGATGAGTGAAGTCGTTCACCTTGGATGGACGTCTGGTTGTGGCGAGAGAGTTCTACTGTTTCTGTCCAGTACCAGACAGTTAGTGTTGACTCCATAAGCTGGCCTCAACAAACCGTGAGATCATTCTCATGGCACACGCGCGTACACACTGGGGCTGGACTGGAGACAAAAATAAATCATGTGCTCCTCGGCTGGGAGGCTGGGAGATCTTCCATGGTGTTGAAATGAGAAAATTCTTCTCAGAAGACACGGATAGCCATAGCGCTTACAGGGGTTGTTTACCAATGAAGGGTGGGCATTCTCTCTGTCACTCACACTGACAGCGTGTCAAGGAAAGGTTTGTGAATTTCCACTCGAGGGAATGTCAGGCATGTGAGCTCTTTCGCTCCTAAAATTGGAAGCGTTTGGTCCGTTGAAATAAAAAATAGCAATAAATAGGTTTATGACGTAGCGTTAAAGCTGCAGTGTGTAGGATTTATTGACCTCTAGCGGTGAGGTTGTACATTGCAACTAACTGAATACCCTCCCTTTCCAAGCATGTCAGAGAAGCTAGTGGGGCATTGAATGCTGGAAACATGCAAACCCCTGTCTTGTGAAAATCCTTCAGTTTGTCTGTTTTGGGTGTAGTCTGGAAACATATTACCCTACATTTTATACAGGATCAATCAAAGTACCTATACATCTACCTACTGTATGTATCTAGCTGTAAAAACAAACCATTGTGTTTGTGTTGCCTAAGAATAAACCCTATGAGCAGCTACTTATGGAGTGAGCCCCCCTTGCATTGACTATATAAGCTGAATATGCACCAGTCAAGATGCAGTTAGGAGTATTACATTCCAACTTCCAGAAATCCTTTACCATGCACCTTTAGCCAGTATGGGTACAAAGTAGTGTGTAAGTGTATTTTTCTTGTTTGTTATAAGTGTTAGTGTTAGGGTTGCTCATTAAACCTGACAATGAGGTTGGAAATACCAATCTGTCTGGCAATGAGCAAATATAGCACCACAAGTCTTGCAATATGCAAAGGATCTTATGCATAAAGTATTGCTGTTAGGCAACATGCAGGAGTATTGTACACACACCCATGTTTGCACATAAGATGGTGGTCATTATATGAAACTAGTAAAACATTTTCAAACGACATAAAATAAGGTATCCCATTATCTGCAGTTCAGGTTTTGCTCTTTGTCTGACTTTGCACTTTGGCCATCATACAAATTATGGCCCTTGGAAGCAGCCTAATGTAAAACATATATGTTATGAATTACAAAAAAAAAACAGAAACTAATTAGTACTAACTTTGTAAATAATGTTCTTTAAAGTAAAATCATTTTTACCCCTCATAATGAGGTCATTGGGAGATTATTTGAGGGTAGATGCAGTGATTCTATTAAGATGCTTCTAAAGCCCCCCCAGCATGACAAATGAAACATCTGGATTGTGTAATTAGTGCTTTTCTGGAGCCACATGACTCGACTAATGAGAGATCTGCAGGGCCGCAGCACGCCATACCCCATCATGAACTCATCGCAGTTTTAAGAGAATGTCAGCACTGTCTTTGTTAAGGAAACCTAATAACTTAGAATCCACTGATTAAAAGGATGTTTTTTGGAAACTTTTTTTTTGTTCCGTTTTCTGTCTTGTAGCGTTTATATCATCTGCCTTTAATGAGCCCAGAGCAACACTCTTTCCCTTTTAGAGAGCATCATATGTTTTATGTTTTTTTTTTGTGAAGAGCACATACAGAACTTCTTCACTTCAAACCTTGAAGTTTGCATTTAAGGAACATATTTCAACCTAGTTTGGCATTAATTTAAATGTAATAGTGTAATGTAGTGAATGATGAAGTGGAGCAGCGCTGGTATCCGTAAGAGCAGTGTAGTCTGAGGGAGGCTGGCTCGTCCCCAGGAGCTGGGGGTGACTAAGGGCTCGTCCCAGTGGCCCCTGCCAGGGGTGTCTTTTCATGGTTGGGCGCCTTGAGTGGGACAAATGAGGGTGACATTGAACCTGCCGGATACCAGGCCCCATTTACTCTACTCCCGAGCCCCAGCCATCTCCTTCCCCCTCTCCTCTCCTCTCCTCTCCTCTCCTCACCTCTCCTCTCCTCACCTCTCCTCTCCTCTCCTCTCCTCTCCTCTCTTCTCCTCTCAGTTCTGTTTCTCAAGATACAGCTCCTCTCTTTGGGCACTGAAGGTTCTGCTCTGACTCTCTCTCTCTCTCTCTCTCTATGTCTCTGTCTCTCTTTCTCTCTAACTTACTCTGTCCTTCCTATCTCTCTTTCTCACACTCTCTTTTACTCTGTCTCTTCTCAGTTCCTCTCCCACTTACCTCCTTTCTCTGTCTTTATTTCTTTCTAACTCACTCTCTCCTTCCTATCTCTCTTTCTCACACATGCTCTCTCTCTCTTACTCTGTCTCTCTTCTGTTCCTCTCCCTCTCTTACCTCATTCACTCTGTTCCATTCTCTCTCTTACCTCCTTCCTCTCTCTCTCTCTCAATCCACCATACCTCTTTTTCTCACTTTCTCTGTCATCTCCCCAGTAATTTTTCCCCTCACTTCATTGCCATTACCACTCCATCTTTATCTTTCGCCCCCCACCTCCTGCATCTCTCCTTCCCTCTTGCTCTCATTCCTTCCACAATCACCAGTGTCCCAAGGAAAAAAAAGAAGACAGACGAAACAAAAAAAAAGGAAAAATGGGGACTTCTTTGCATCTTGCTCTGATTGCAAAGTAAATGAGAGGCTGTTCTAATCAAAGTGCAGTAAATGAGGTCTTTTACAAAGTCGCCCATTTCGCAGTGTCAGAGGAGGGCAGTGGAGTCCTGTGATGATGAAAGGGAAGGAGAAGGCCTGTCTTTTGCATACTACACTATACGCTTGCACTTTGCTTCTAAAGCGAAAAAACCAGAGGGTGCCACGATTTTTCTGGCTGGGTGTCACCAGGCTTTGATACGCCTCCGAGCAAGGCACGCATGGCAGATCTGTCGAGGCAGCTTGAGGGGGTCTGAGTCAGAAGTCGCCGCGGACAGCGAGTGTTCCCTGCTTCCTGCTCGCAGGTGACTGACACCAAGCTGGCGTGATAGACGCACCAGAAGCCGAGAAGAATGAGCCGAGACGATCTGGGACACAAACACACAAGTCCTTGACTCAGCCCAGCGTGTGTTCAGACAAAAACACACACAATTACCGAAAAAAAAAGATCAAGGAGGAAAAAAAAATCTGGGAAATTATTACTAAATAATTTAAATTTTCTCTCGTGACCATAAAGACTTTATAGGTCAGGAAGTGATTGATGAAAAGAAGGATGAATAATTTAAAGTTTGGGGAGTCAAGTGTCTTGATCGTGCCGACTGGATTGAGAACTCCTCAAAACCTCAAAGGAGGAGAAAGAGAGAAAAAGGGGGAATAACTAATAGTTCTAATACCCACACAGAGGAGGGTGGCACTACCTAACTAGTCATGGTGAGAAATGAAGAACATCATAGAGAGAATATAAACGGAGTGTGAATTACCTCTCCATAATTGGTGGGTACTACCTTTTACATTTTACACAAATTACATTAATATATCAATACCCCCAACCCAGCTATTTTTGTCTCGTTGGGGGGGTAATGGGTCTTGATCAGGGGGTCCCGTGCCCCCCAGTACCCCCTCTGTAATTTGAACTATGAATATAAACCTGCCTAATGACTATGGAAACTTCAGTCCAGTCAGGCCATCTTTGCTCCTGGCACATTGGTTCCTTTTTTACCCACACCAGTCTTGCATGCTTACTATGCAGTTTTTTAGACCAAAAAATATCCGGACAAGATATGAAAAAAAAAAAAAAACTCAGCAAAAAATGTCAAGGTGATCACAAAATCAATAGACAAGTAGATGATTTTCTTAAAATAAACTTCCTTTTTAAAAAAAAAAAATAACAAAGCATGTCAGGAAGAGACATCAAAGCGAACATTGTAGCTTTCTCTGGGGCTACATCCCTATGAACATGTAAGGAGCCTCTGATGTGGGGCTGCAGCTGCCTGATCTATCCATGTGTGTGTGTAGTAGAGTGGGCTGCGGTAATACATGCAGATGTTCGCCCTCTCCCTTTGTGCTGGGACATGGGCAGTCTGCAGCGGTCGTTCCCCGTTCCCTGTTCCCTGTTCCCTCTCAGAAGCCCTAGACGCCTGTGGCTGGCCATCTCATTTCATGGGTGCCTGTATCACAAGAGGAGGAATGCACCGGCTTTTCTTAGTTAACGCGATTACAGCCAAGGACATCTCGCGTGCACAACACACACACACACGCATGCACACACACACAATACACATACGTGCACATACACTCACACACTCACTCTACACACATACATGCACATACACATACACATACACACATAGACAAACGCACACACACACAGACACACACACACACACACACACACACATGTGTACACACACACACACACTCGCCACTCAGTATACTGTGATCTGACACTTCCCTCTGTGGCTTGTGAGTAGGCAACAAGTGTTGTGGAGTGAAGCGCCACACATGATCTAATCTGGAGGCTCGGTGGCTAAGCGATCCATTATAGTCTATCTCTGCATGCCTGTCATGTCCTTTGTCACTCAAAGTTCTCCGAGAAAGACGACTGCATACTTGCACACATACATGACTGCACACACGGTTTTGTGTCTGTATGATACATGACATACGCAAGAAAGTGATTTTTCTCTGAGAGCTTCCTTACTACTGTACCCCCGGTTATCGGTGGAAATGCCTCTCTCACTGAGCTTTGTGAGAGAGAGACAAGAAAAAAAATAAATTCTCCTTGACGCGTCTTAATTACCTGGTTAAACATGTAATGAATCACTGTGTCCGGTCAATTCATTTGACTCTCTCAGCTCTCATTATGCTGCAAAAGGCGGACACAGGATGACTTTAATTTCATCCAATTTCATCAGTCTGAGTCTGATTGCAGGCGCTTGCTCGCGATCTGCTTTAAACGGCGACCATAATGGAAAAACAAGCCGCTGCTAAGTAGCACACTTCAGGATAATGCTATGAAAACCACCCAGCAAATGAGAGCGCGAGTAAGAGGCAAGGGGTGGGGGGGTTGGAAAAAAAAAAAGAAATCAAGCCCAGAAAGGTCACCTTGGTGTTGAAGCATTACATTTTTCGACGGAAATAATTGCTTTCGCATTCTCTCTTCATATTTCATATTGAAATCAAATCTGCGGCTGTTTCACACTCTCAGTAAGAGATTAGAGTGGTATTCAAGCAGGATGCCAGGGGTCAATTTCTTTGACAGAAGCCCCCCCCCGCTCCACTCAGGCTATTCACATAAATCATTTGCGTGCTTCTTTTGTAATAAGAATCAATACCTATCTCTGATTGTTTCCCGTATTTCCTATCAACCATAATTGTTGGGGGCCACGCGGTGAAATTAACAGGAAAAGCCAGCAGTGGCGACCGGCAGTGAATGAGATTGTTTCGCTCCTCTTTAATATTGTTGTAAGGGCAGAATGATATTTTCCTGAGCAAATAGCCAGGGTGTTGTGCACAAAGCCCCCCCTCCACATACACACACACACACACACCAGAATATCTCTAGACACAAGGCCGTTCTGACATTCTCACTGCACCGTTAGGGCTTAGCAGGAATGTCAACTCAAGGGCTCTGTATTGATTAGTGCAAGCCCAAAGCAGCAACATGGCTACCCATGGATATGGATATTGGTGCAGGTGTGTGTGTTTGTGCGTGTGTGTGTGTGTGCCTGTGTGTGTGTGGGTTTGTGTATGCTCATGTGTATGTGTGTGTGTGTGTGTGTGTGTGTGTGTGTGTGTGTGTGTGTGTGTGTGTGTGTGTGTGCGCGCGTGTGTGTGTGCGTGTGCGCGTGCGCGTGTGTGTGTGTGTGTGCGCGCGCGCGCGTGTGTGTGGATACTGGTGTAGGGGCGTAAGTGTGTGCTTGTGTGTGTGTGTAAGTATATGTGTGTGTGTGCAGTATGCAAGTATGCAGGATGCACACAATAGGTTGCGCTTCCCGGCTCCCAGGGACCCCAGCTGTGTTAATCACTGGGCTGCATAGTTGACATCAAATGCTACCTGCACTCTCCCTGCCTCTCCCGCTGGGCACCCACTGTAAACAGCCTGGCGTGGCCCCCACCTCCCCATCCCTACTCATACCTCATACCCACCACCCTTCCCCATAAGTGGGGCTCTCTAGTGGTACCAGCCCCCCCCCAAACCCCCATCTTCATACCAAGGACACCATGCCATTATTTCGGCCTACTCTCCTGGCGAAAGTGGGTCCGCACTCAACCATCCGGCCTGACACATCTCCTAAAACACCCCCATTTCTGCGAGGTCCCACTCATATAGTCCTATTCATAGGCATTTCAAGTAGCCACTTCCTGTGAACATTTCTTTGAAAACAGCTCACCGTATAAATGTGTATGCTTGCTACGTGTTGTCCTCAAGATATCTTTTCTTGTTTGCTTTTCGAAAAAAAAAAAAGCCTGCATCCAAATAGAAAAAGGCGCTATTGAAAAGAAACGGGAGGTCTTGAAGGGATTGCAAGTAGTGGAGCAGTGTGGAGCAGTTTTTCCCTACTAGGTTGCCAGTGAACGGCCATTGAAAGATTAGAAATCTAACCAGTATTACTTTCCCTCCTGGCGGCCTTGTGAAATAGGGAAGTGTGTGTGTGTGTGTGTGTGTGTGTGTGTGTGTGTGTGTGTGTGTGTGTGTGTGTGTGTGTGTGTGTGTGTGTGTGTGTGTGTGTGTATGTGTATAGAGAGAGAGAGAGAGAGGGAGGGAGATGGGGTATGGAGTATGGACAGCATATTTCTGCTTTTTTCAATGAAATGTGGTTTTCTATGCTTGTCTGAGATCCCTCAGGCGGCTACGGCTAGGTAGCTGGTTTTCGTCGGGTATTACAATGCGGCGAGGAAATTGAAATCAAAACTTGCACGCACGCAGCCACAGCATACAGCAGCAGCACACCCAGCTTTTTTTTTTTCGACAGCATACAACAAGTTGTATGCGGCCGGCCATGTCTACCTGGGACCAGGGAGCGTGTAATCTCCTTCCTGTACCCTGCTTTGCATGAGTGCTGAGGCAGACAGAGAACATAATCCGAGGCCTCCTAAAATACCCAGCAAGCACTTCCTTTTAAATTGAATGTGTCCTTTATGCTAATTACCCCCCGCTGCACGCAACGAGCGTTACTTCCTCTCTCTCTCTCTCTCTCTCTCTCTGTCGTTTCCCCTCTCTCTTACTCACTCTCTCTCTCTCACTCTGTCTTGCTCCTCCTCTCCCCCTTCCTTTCTCTCTCTCTCTCTCTCTCAGCCATTTTTCCTCTGTCTTACTCACTCTCTCTGTCTCTCTATCTGTGATTCCCTCTTTTCCTCCATCCCTCCCTCTCTCCTTTCTCTCTTTCTTTTTTCGCTGATCACAGCGTTCACAATTAGACAAATTCTTTGATAAGACGCACCACTGAGATGCATTGTAATTATGCTTGGAGGGCATTTGTCTTCTCTCTCCACTGATCACTCCTTCCTCAGCTTCTCTGTTGCCTCTCCCACCTCTCCCCCCATCCCCATCCCCACCACCACCACCACCACCAAAAACACCCTCCAACCTCCTCCTTCTCCCCTCTCCTCTCCTCTCCTCTCCTCTCCTCTCCTCTCCCTCTCTCTTCTGGCCCTGGGGAGAGGGGAAATGGCTTAAGGCCTCCCCTCAGCCTACTCTGTGGTGTCCCCGCTGAGAAGTTTAGAGGGCATTCGGGTGTCCTGGGAAGGCCAAACTGAAGTCAAGCAGAGATTTCTTTCTCTCCCACAATCCCCTTTCTACGGGGGAGCTGGATGCACCGAGCACAGTGGTACACACACCACTGCTTCTGGGTCGTCCTCGACGCAAGCTGATGACTCATAACTAAAAGCCATGAGATGGAGTGGGAATAGGATTTTGTAATTATGCAGTGTTATGAAGCTTTTTTTTCTCTCTTTAAATATTTCTGAGTCATTCAGAACAAAAAAAAAGATGGTCTACCTCAGGCATATGGGATTTTATTGGTGTAGTCTGGATCGGCAAATCTTCACAAATGGCAGCGAGAGTCGTAAAAATGTGTGGTGGTGGTGGTGGCGGCGTGTGGTGGTGTTTACTTTCGGCCCTTCCAGCTGTATACTGCGTGAGAGAACAGCTTCCTGGAATGGCTTAGAGAACAGCACTAAAAAAAAAGACATCACATAAAAATGGCGTCACGTGGAGGCCCCGAGAAGTAATGAACAATCTGTGATCTCACCAGCCGTAGCCTTGAAGTGGAAAATCACACTCTGGTCTTTAGCTGGTAGTGAGCGGTTCTCTCCCCCTTGGTTTTCTTCCCCGATTTCAGCGACGTGACATTTCCTTGGGAGGCCGTGTAAAGCCGCTCGCCCGCCTTTCAGCAGCCCCTGTGCCATCTGCTTAGCGCCATCATGCATGCGTCCTCACTGAGGTGGGATTTTTTTTTTTTTTTTTTTTTTTTTTACTCTTGCATTTCCAAAGCCC
The DNA here is from genome assembly GCA_030347295.1 of Setipinna tenuifilis. Classification (NCBI taxonomy): domain Eukaryota; kingdom Metazoa; phylum Chordata; class Actinopteri; order Clupeiformes; family Engraulidae; genus Setipinna; species Setipinna tenuifilis. The sequence goes on along the minus strand of CM059275.1, from coordinate 24,387,142 downwards.
CCTCCCCACAGACACACACACACACACACACACACAAACACACACACACACACACACACACATACAAAGATGTACACACACAAACACACACACACACACATCTACACACACAGACAAATACATGCACACTCACACACAAACACACACAAACACACACATGCACACACACACACACACACACACACACACGCACACACACACACACACACACACACACACACACACACACAGTACACACACATGCACACACACAATATAACACAAATGCACGCACACACAATACAACACACAGAGACACACACACACACATAATCACGCTCCCTAACCCCCCCCACCCCCCCCCCCCCATTGTCCTCTCTGGCTCATGGCTCATCTCCTCGCTCACTTGATATTCTGTCACGCTCAGCCCCTGGGGTCGGAGGTCGCTGATGTGAGGCGATGGCGCACACGCATGGTGACACAGAGCTGCACACAAAAGCCGCCACCACCACTCCTGCCGCTCCTCCTCGGCTTAGCTTGGCACATTCGCTTTTTGGCGCGGCCCCCGCTAGGCTACCTGCTACATCTGAGGATGTTTTTTTTTTCAGCTGTTTTTGGCAGCTGCGTATCCCCCTTCTCATTTACATCCATAATTTTCTGGCAGGCCTTCAGCGTGTGACGCCGCCACGCTTCTCCGCGCCAGATCCCAGATGTATTTATTCCCAAGCAGTAATTTGTTTGGGAAGGCAAGCTAATTAGGCAGGGTGTTAGCGTTAGCTTCTCAGTGTCGAGGATGGTGGCTAATGAGTTCATTTACTGAAGGTTGCGAGGCAAAGACAAAGAACATTTTCTCTTTTCCTCTGTGCTCGCCTTACATGCCAATTACATGCCCAACACTGAGTGGTAATCTCTTCTGTTGTAACAATGGTCATACTGTCTATATTTGCTTTAATGTTATAACAACGTGATGGGCTTTGTGGTCCAGGATGGAGAAGCCTTAATTGGAGGAACTGTTCATTGGTCGCTGGCACATGGCCAGTCCATGTGTTCTGCACTCCAAGTAGGGTTGCAAAATGCCAGGAATTTTCAAAGTTGGAAACTTTCTATGGGAATTGATGGGAATAAACTGGTAATTATCAAAACGGAAGGTTAGGAACATAAATATACTTGGTAGAAAAAAAATATTGTAGCATAATCTTGGCTTAAACAATCAGATTTGATGTGAATACAGTTAAGTACAATGTATTAATATTATAATGTATATAATTAAGTAATGTTTATATTTATGTTGGTATATGACTCATTTATGTTTCTTTAAATCATCCCATATGTCCAGTTAATTTCTGTTAATTTCCATAAATTCCCCAAAATCCCCATAATTCCTAATTTGGCCAAATTCCTTGTGTATGTAAATAAAATAATACATCTGATTTTGGCATATAGTATGCATTATCTTAAGCAGTGGTTCACACTGTACAATATAATGGGGCCTCAGTTCTGGAACCATTTCACGCCGATATGACATAACATAGCCCATTTTCATCTGAGGCTCTAAAGAACCATTTCCAATGTGAAGTACCTTTCACATACACGCTAAAAAATAAAGGTGCTTAAATGGTTCTTTAACAATCTCTGGGTGGTTGCATGGAGAATAAAGGTTCGTCTATGGCATCAATTAACCGGTACTAGCCCCATTATTTTTTTGAGTGGCATGCTCCTTCAGACTGTATATTGTGTACTTACGTGAGTTCTACACTTTACCATCTGATGTGAAACTGAATGAAAGAGATGCTAGTGTTGGATGTGATGCAGTATCATGTAATTCCCTGTGAAGAGTAAGTGTTTGGAAGTGCCTTGAGGAAGAAGCTATTGCACTGAGCATGCCCACCTTTGGCCACAGACGGGTAATGAGATTACTCTCAGCCAAAAATCAAACAAGCCCCGCGGACATATCTCTCCAGAATTCAACTAATCAATATCTTCAAGGATCCACTTTTTGAATTCAACCTATGTCAGTTTCTTTATGTGTTATTCCCCCGTTTCTGTTTTTTGGGGCTGTGTGTTACGGGTGGCTTTTGAGTCATTGAAGGCAGAGTATCACAGGGGGGAGAGGGTGAGATTGTTTGAATATTCAAAGAAATTAATATTTTGGTAATTTTGTGGTCCGGGAATTGAGGGGAACCATTTTTTTTTTTTTTTTTTGTAAATGGCAGAAAATGTCATTAGAGAGCCATTTAGAAGAGCACATTAAAAAATGAGGAGTAAAAACTGAAAGTCCTTGGCACGCGCTCAAAACTTATTTGACTTCTCATTTATTACATCTCCGTAGTTGTTTGGGGCATTTTCAATTACTCCAGGTACACATGGTACTGTAGGTCTGTGATGAGGGCATAGCTCCTGGGTTCACGGAAAGAGCGGAGCATATTGCATTGCAAAAACAACCAAGAAATGGAATAGCTAAGCAGCTGACTTCTGGCACCAACATCCTCGTCATGTTTTATGGACTGTATTTATGAACAGCATTTGGAGCCCATGCTGTCTTGACACATTAAATGAATGACATGGAGCCAATATGTGAGCTTAGACTGCTAAAATATGAGCTGTAATCGTTATTTACCTTGACTGGGAACATTTCCAGGACACCTTATCAGTAGGGATGTGAAGGTGTGCTACCGATGAGGTCTCCTGGAAATTTTCACAGGCCGACTCGACTAGGGCCTGTGACTTAGCAAACCAACACAACATTAGGACCAGGGGCGAATCTAGACCATTTTTAGGGGTGCCAAGGCACCCCCGTGAAACTGCTCGGCACCCCCTGGCTCAGTGCAAAATGAATAATATATTATATATAATAATAGTGTTGTGTGATAAGCACTGGGGGCCGGGCACCCCTAAAGACCAGATGCTAAAATCGCCCCTGATTAGGACGACTGACTCAGGACTCGGGAAATGATAGAGTAATAATAAATCTGATGTGCTGAGTGTTCTCTCCAACAGTAGTATGCTAGAATAATGTTTGTAGTCAGGAAGGCTTAAATCTCCTCTCCCAAAGGCCCTCTTCCTAGGTGCACAAGTATCTTTTGTTTTCTCAAAACTTGACCAGTTACATTAGCGTGGCAGTGTTCATATGTTCCCATGGCAACAAGCCACCACATCAGAGCTTGTGGTGTGATATGGCACGACAGCGGGTCGACTTCGCTTTGGTAAATTTTTCTCAAACACAAAAGCAAGGCTTGTTTCATGAAATTACATTTTTTTCCCCAGAACCTCATGTAAATGTCAGCATGACTAAACAACTAAATCCATTTTTAAAAGTGTTCATTTGAAACTGTGGTGGCATTTGTACAGAACTGCAGGGCAGCAAACACCATTGCCCAGGTCCAACCACTCAAAAACAGACATGTCTCAAAGATTGTAAATGTATGTATAATGCAGCATGAAGCAATAAGACCCACATTTACCCACATCTAATTTGTCCTTTCTTTTGCTTCTCTCTTTCAGGTAAGCTTGACCATCTTCTCCTCTCCATCGCTGTGTGTCCTCGTTAACACTCTGCCTTCACAACTAACTGTAATGTATGGTTTATTTGCACTCTGCTTCCCTTCTTGAATCAGTCAAACCACAGAACTCATAGATCAAGCAGAATGTCACCCTCAGAGCAAGTCCAATGTAAATCCTTCTGTGTCCCATAAATCTTAAAATTGCACTGAACTCTGACATCTGAGCAGCTGTTTCATAATGGCCTCCCCCTCAGTAGTAAGCTTTGTACCTGTAGCGGCCAATATGAGCTTTTGCTGTAGAGGGCAAGGCTGTGTAATTAACAGCCTAAAC
>CM059275.1:24378332-24380832 GCA_030347295.1 Setipinna tenuifilis | reverse complement strand
TGTGGACAGATGGATGCCTCTTTTGCTGGCTGCCCATAAGGTACTCCTGTCAGATGGGCTTTGGGATGCTTCAGAGTAGGGCCCCCCCCCACCCCCCCACTGTCCCTCAGTGGCATTGCCACGCTGGGACTGGCGATGTGCAAAAAACAAAGCCACCAGCATCCTCAGCCGTCACAGTTTCCTGTTATAATGGGTCTTTGGCATTTCGGAAGGCAGCAATTTTGTGTTGTTTACATACAGTAGTCCGCCCACTGAAAGACACTTTACAGACGGTTTGTTAAAAATTCTGTTTCTTTTTGTTGATCGTTTACTGACTTATCACCTTAACCAAACCCAAGCCCTTTATCCTAACCTTAACAAAACAGATGGTTTAACAATAAAATCAGCGTATGTAGATAATCTATAGGACCATCTACAGGACATTCCAAAATAAAGAGTGACCTTCTGGATTAAATGTCTGTAGCTTTGAGTCCAGTCCAGAGGTGGTTAGAGGCAGTGGTGAAGCAAGGATGAACATTAAAAAAAAGGAGGATAGAAATCATTTAGCAATCCCACCACTGCCTCCGCCGTCCTCATTATTCAGTTTATAAATCGCTTCTCGGTTATTAAGAAGACACTTTTTTTTGTGGGTGTCTTTGAAGCAGAGCTCTGCGGAGGTCCCAGACCCGGCGATCAGTCACGCCTTATGAAATCATCCCAGTGACCCCTGACAGCGGAGCTGAGGAACGCTTAATACATACACCCCCCCCCCACACACACACACACACAGACACACACCCCACCCTCCACCCTCCACCCATCCTCCCTGCTGTTTACACTGGACACTGATCGTGGAGGCCCAGCCCGGGCCGACTGTCTCTGGGAGAAGCGCTTAAAACGTCGGCCACCAGCACCAGCACCAGCACCATTACCAGACCCCCCCCCCCCCCCCCCCCCAACCCCCCCTCTCCGCTGGCGGCAACAATAAGAGACTCACTTAGCGCTGACCCGGCTCTCCCCTCTATCTTCTATTCATACCTGGGAGTAATTACAGGCCTGCAGCTTTCACCCCAAACTCCCCGCGCCCGCACCTCCCCGCGCCTCCTCTCCGACTCCCTATCTCTCTCTGCCACAAATAATTGACCAATTACCGAATCAGGCGCATTGCACTCTGAAGAGGCCAGGGTTTGTCGAAGGGGCCGCCTGGAATGAGGAAGTTCTCTGTGTGCGTGTGTGTGTGCGTGTGTGTGTGTGTGTGTGTGTGTGTGTGTGTGTGTGTGTGTGTGTGTGTGTGTGTGTGTGTGTGTGTGTGTGGGAGATACACAGTGAAACTTGCACCAATTAAAAGCAGCTGATAGATAATTATGCAAAATGTGTAGGTGGTTTGAGTTTGTATGCAAACATGCATGCAGGCTTGTGAAAGTTGTGTGTTTGCATAGCTGTGTTTATGTGTGTTTTGTGTGTGTGTTTTAATGTATATGTAGCAGTGACTTTTCCAAGGACTTATCCACATCTCCAGCTAAAGCTGTAATGTATACTGGAGTGTGTCTATACAGTCAATGTATTTCCATTTGTGACTGCATATAGCTACGCACATATAGTTTGTGTTTATTAGTATTTTATTATCTATGTGTGTTGGTGTTGTATCATATGCACACACACACACACACACACACACACACACACACACACACACACACACACACACACACAGACACACGCAAACACGCATGCACAAGCACACACACATAATCATTATCACCATCATCATCAAGGCGCACACACAAACATGCACACATGTCTGTCTGCGTCTGTGTGTGTGTGTGTGTGTGTGTGTGTGTGTGTGTTGATGATGATGGTGATGATGATGTGATAAGTCTGTGTGTGTGTGTCTGTGTGTATCTGTCTTTGTGAGTGTCTTTCTGTGTCCATGTGTGTGTGTAATTTAGCATGTAGTGTAATTTAGCAATGCAGTGTGTGTGTATCGCCCACCCTGCCTTCCGCCCTCCTCTGCTGGCCTGGAACCAGGCTCTGGCCGTCACGCACGCCTTGACAGACACTGACCCGTGGCCAGGGCTCTTTAGCACTCCATCAGGGGTCATGGCGAGTGGGGTCACTGCCAGGTCAGGCAGCCGTCCGTCAGCGTGATCCCCCGCCCCAGCACACAAGGAACGGCCAGGGGCCATGTTGATCACAATGTCCAAGATGTCTCTGTGTTATCTCTTTCCCCTTCTCGTCTTCTGTCTCTCTTTCTCTCTCTCTCACACACATACACACACACACTGTATTTCTTTCTCTCTGTGTCTCTCTCTTGCGCTTTCTCACTGTCTTTCTCTGTCTCTCTGTCTCTTCATCTCTCTCTCTTGCAATCTCTCTTTCCTTTATCCTTTCTCTCTCACACTTACTCTCTTTTTCTCTCTCTGTCTCTCACTCTCTTTCTTTCTCTCTCCCTCTCTCTCTCTCTCTCTCTCTCTCTCTCTCTCTCTCTCTCTCTCTCTCTCTCTCTCTCTCTGCCTCTTTA
>CM059275.1:24360832-24365832 GCA_030347295.1 Setipinna tenuifilis | reverse complement strand
CATTTCCTTTTCCCCGTTTTCCTGAGGTACATCGAGCCGGACAGTTTGCGCCTCTAGAGTGGTGCTCAGGTGCTAGGACCTGAGTGGCTCGTTGAGACTCCGCTGTGCCAGGCCCGTGTCGGGGGCACTGAATGAGTGGCAGGTGGGCACGTTAACGACCAGCAGGCCACCAGTTGGCACGCGTCAGACACGCTCACCCCGCTGTCGCCCAAGCTGCTCCTGCTGCCGGGGGTGGCAGAGCTCGGGACTCAGGGCACTCGACGAGTGTGTCGGCAACAAACCCACCTCACTTACCCACCGGCCTTTCCTCACGTCAACGTAATAACTACAAAAAAATGTAATAAATAAATGAGCTTGTTTTGAAGTGATAGTTCAAGCAGGGTCACATCGCTTCTATGCAAAGTCGGCAGGAGCTGAAAGCGAGGTGTACGGTACGATACGATACGGTGCAGTGCGTGTGTGTGTGTGTGTGGCTGCGTTTGCGATCTCGCCAGGCTTTATTGACGTGGCCCGCTCCTGACATCTTTCCCACCTCTCCTTGTCGCGGCGTGCTGCTCGATCTGGCAGCTCATTCGTCAGGGAGACGTGGAGAGGCACGGCGGGGCCCTCCCGCAGCCAACGGCCACGTCGGCTTATCAGTATGATTTACAGTGCGACTCCAGGGGAGAGAGGTAAAACAGCACCCAATCGATTTGCAGGCAGATTAAGTCGAATGGGATCTGTGGCTGTCCTGAGGTCAGAGCTGGCCAAAATGATTAGGTTGGAGCGTGGAGTGGCTAGAGAAGGGTGGCGGTGGGCAGGGGGTGAGGTGAGGGGTGGACGTGAAGAGGGGTAAGTGTATTGGTGGTGGTAGTGGGGATGTGGGGGGTGTGGGTGGGGTGTGGGGCAGGCTGGGCATTATACGACTTGGCTTTCCTTTCACACTCTGTCCTAATTGTCAGCCGTGAAACAGATGGGCACTCGCTCTCGGCTGGATTACCATAAAAGTGTCGGCGCCACGGCGTTCGCTGAGGAATGATTTATTGTGCACAAAAAAAAAAAAAAAAACAATTTTTGTCCCATGCAGCCGGACGGAACTCGTCAAGCTTCACCGGATCAGATCTGCTCGGCGTGAAAGCGCCCCCTCATGCCTCGCTCGCTTCGGTGGGATTGCGGAGCTGTGGTTCTGAAGGTCCGTTAGGGGACGCCAAGTCTGAGGGTGGCGGTTCGGGACCCAGCAGGGAACTGGATATCTGCACCTGTCCCAGTGTGGCATTACCCATCAAGGTCTCGGCTTAGCGATGCACTCCTGTCTGAGTTCACCTCATCCAGACGGAGAGGAGTTCTCACCTTGGCTTGGTCGGTCGTTCGGCTCGGCGCGCTGAGGATTTCTTGTTTGCGGATCTTATTTATATATTTATGTCTGTTTTTTAATACTCCCCCTCCCTAGATGGAGGTCTTAATTTTCCTAAAGTGTGTCTCCTCATGCGTGGTCACTAACACGGGGCAGCATGCCAACTTTGAGCTTAGCATACATTTGGTTTTGAAGGTTATCCTATCTGTTTAAGAGAGAAACACAGAGAGAGAGAAAGAGAGAGAGAGAGAGAGAGAGAGAGAGAGAGAGAGAGAGAGAGAGAGACAGAGAGAGAGACAGACAGAAAAATCAGCACCTGGATTTGCTGGCTTCACACCTAATGCATTTAGCTATCTGATCTGACTCCAGATGCATCTCGGTTGGCCTCTTCCAGTGGGTTCTGTGGGCAGCTGTGCGTACATGGCCTGAAGCACATAACTGTCAGAGCCTACCGCTAGTCATGCCAAATGCTAACACTAGCCTTAGCACATAGCACTCAGGTTAAGGAGCTAGCTGTGAGGTTAGCATAGGAATGGCTCTGTCATCAATCCTCTCATCCGCAGGTGTATCTAGGCCAGCATGGTTTTTTTATTGGTCACAACCACAGCAGGCAGCGGGCTCTCTGATGTGAATCCACTGCAGTACCTAGCCCTTAGCTATCCAGCTGCAAAGGGGAGAAAAAATGATCTCACCTCAGAAAAATACCCATTATAAGAACAAGTATACCAATGAGCCGTTCACTGACTGCAGTGAACACATCCTGTACCTGAGCCTTTTTTTGTATCAAAACCATGGTTGGCTAGGCTATAGCCTTTACTTTGACTCTGTGAGGTGATTTAGGTTATTCAGAGTCTTTGTGATTGTGCTGGGTGTTTAAGTTCATTGTTTCCTGCCATTCAACAGTGTGTGCATTGTTCCTACATTCGCCTACCACAGTGAGTTCCACAATAAGCCCTAAGACACCCTAAGACACCTCAAGAATTTTCAACCAAGCCTTGACTGGCAAAGGAGCCAAACTGTTTGATGAATCATTCTGTTGTACAATCAAAACGAAAATACACTTTCTGCAGCAAGTTATTTAAATTAGGCGAATAGGATCTGTATGTAGTCCTCAGGCTGGAGGTGTTTTTTAATGTTTTATTAAAGTAAAAAGAATTCACTCGGCTCATTGAAGAGGAAACATGTGTGATGATAAGATTTATCTTTTGTGAGAGCGTTAGAGCAGAAAGGGTGTTGAGAGCAAATTGTGCTCGTAACACTCATGTTAAAGACCTGACAGCTTGCTTGACAAGTTGTGTTTTAAATACACATAGTATTTCCTGTCAAAGCATGAGAAGAAAAGAATGTGAAAGAGAAGGATAAATAAAAGATTAATTTAAGTTTTAAAGTTGACATAGATAATATTCTTGCCTTCACGGGCATGCGTTTCTTTTCCCACAGTATCTTTTAAACACTGGCTGTTAATTTCTAATTTCTAATAATAAGCAAACAAAATAAACAAAAAAATAAACCCATTTTTATTTTCAAAGGACAACTTTCAGGGTCTTCCTACAGCTTTCTTTGTCACCATTAACTAGTTGTCATAGTCACATAAATGATCACTCAATTTGTTCACCAAGCATGGCCACCCCCATCAGCCTCCTTATTTTCAAAACAATCTTCGCCGAGCCGATCGTGACTCCACATCCCTATCCGTAATTTGCCGCAGATGCGATGGAACTGGCCACGGTGCTGGTAACCATGGGTATTGATTTATAATGCGTCCCAGCGTCAGAGCTGAGAGGCTAACATCACGAGGCCCCGCGGCAACAAATCACGTCAGTGGCAGCACTACAAGCACCATCAGTGGAGGAGGACTGGAGGACTTTGAGACTGGACTGGTGTGGAGAGTCCTGCTTGTGTGTGTGTGTGTGTGTGTGTGTGTGTGTGTGTGTGTGTGTGTATGTAGGTGAGGAATGGAGTGCACATTTTCTGTTTACACGTATGTGTGTGTGTATATGTCTGTGTATGTGTGAGTGTGTGCAAATACTCAAGTGCTGGTGTGTGTGTGTCTGTGTGTGTGTGTGTGTGTGTGTTTACGCCTGTGTGGCATGCAGAAGGGTGGAGTGAGGCAGACTGGCATGGATGCGGGCAGGTAGAGGATTGATGGATGGGCTGATTAGCCGTCTGGCAGGAAGGCACCACACAGATGGCACCGACGCCCATGACAGTCACCAGTCCCCACCCCTCTTCTCTCTGCCTCCCATCCACCCTACTCTCTCTCTTTCTCTCTCTCTATCTTTCTCTCTCTTCCTCCCCCTCTCCCTCCCTCTTTCTCTCAGACATTCTCTCTTTCTCTGTCTGTTTCCTTACTCCCCCTCTGCCTCTCTTTCTCTTTCTCTCCCAACTCTCTCTCTCTCTCTCTCTCTCTCTCTCTCTCTCCTTCTGTTGTGAATTTGTGCATGAAGAGTTCTGTGTATGGTCAGTTAAGTTTACTTTCTCCGTTTCCTTATCTTAAAATTAAGCTCAGTGATTTTCAATACACGCTTGACTTGCCATGTAGAAATACAACATTATCATAATATTGGCTTGTAAAAGTACAGCACATTGAACCCCTCACCCCTCCCCATCCCCATCCCACCCCACCCCACCCCACCCCACTCCTCCTCACTCCTCCCCTCCTCTCTCTTGCTCTTTAATTGAGGCTTTTCTCTTAATAGGCTCCATGCCTGTTAAACACTCTAATTACCATAGCGAGGAGACATTAGAGTGTTTAAGAAACATACATACATTTAGCAGATCTAAATAGAGCAAAGACCATGGATATTTCCTTATATTTCTTTTATATATTTTCTTTGAATGTTTTTAATATATGTCCTTGCCTGTTTTTTTTTCTTTTACATACACACACACACACAGACACACACAAAGACACATGCACACATACGCACACATAACACAAACACACACAAAAAAGGCACACAAACTTCCTTTTGTAGAGACAACTGTGCATAGTTGTCCCATGCACATGCACATGTGTGTGTGTGCATTTGTTTCTCTGTGTGTATATGTGTAGATGTGTGTGGGTGTGTGTGCACATGTGCATCTGTGTGTGTGTGTGTATATGTGGATGTGTGTGTGGTTGTGTGTGTGTGTGTGTATGGGTGTGTGTGTGGTCGTGTGTGTGTGTGCGTGTGTGTGTGTGTGTGTGTGCGTATGTGTGTGTGTGTGTTTGTGTTTCTGCTGAGAAGTTACAACTGCATAGCTCAGGCATTAATACGGAAATGATTGCTTGTTAACTGCTGCAAATTCAGCTGTCTGCCAGCACACAAACTGTGTGCGGCAGTGATTTTTCGCCACCCTTCGAGCATAACTCGTCAGCGCGCAAACGGAATTCAATACTTGAATTCTTTTGAAAATGACGAGAGCGGTACAACAAATGATTTCCCTGGGTTTTCTTCGCCCTCTGCGTTTGGCAGCAGTGAAGCATCCTGTGTCTTCCACTTCAATATTTCTCCTCTCCTCCTCCTCCTTCTCCTCCTCCTCTTCCTCCTCCTCCTCCTCCTCCTCCAGCCCTTTCCCTCCTCGGCGTCCTGTGGAATATCCTCTGCAGTGGTACGGTGAACGGATCAGTGTGGCATGGCATGTATTTGCGGGATCACTGCACATCTCATGCATATTGTGTGTC
>CM059275.1:24348332-24350832 GCA_030347295.1 Setipinna tenuifilis | reverse complement strand
GGAATACTCACAGACGGAAGATGGAGAGCGAGGGATGGATATAGAGCGGTGGAAGTGGAGGCAGAGAAAGCCGTAAAGATAGACACAGATTGTTAGAGACAGAAAGAGAGAAGAATAGTGTTTGTTTATGAGCACCTTGAAGTTGAACACTCCATTTCCTTTTTCTAGATTTAGATTTTTTTCTTCTCTCTTCCCTGAGTTACGATATCCTCTGGCCAAATCATGAGAACGAGGAACAACAGAGACATCAAAAGGGCCCCCGTATCAATAAGGCTTTATCACTCCGCAGCCAACCCACACCAGCCCCAGCGTGGGGGGGTGGGGGGGGGGGGGGGGGGGGGGGGGGGTGGTGGTGAGGTGTCAAGACAGATAAGCTCACCTTCGTCTGTTCCAGTCTCGACCAGAGGAGATATTTTTAAATTCAAGCCTACAGCAGCTACAGTTCGCTATGTTCTCTATCAATATAAACTTACCTAAACCTGTTTTAATGTTTCTGCCACCCTGTGTGTGTGTGTGTGTATGAGAGAGAGAAAGAGAGCGAGAGAGAGAGGGAGAGATAGAGAGAGAGAGAGAGGGAGAGAGAGAGAAAGAGATAGAGATAGGGAGAGAGAGAGGGAGAGAGAGAGAAAGAGATAGAGATAGGGAGAGAGAGAGAGGAGACTTGTGGAAAAACAGGCGTGGGAGAGAAAGGGAGCGAGAAAGACAGAGACACAGACACAGACAGAGAGACAGACAGAGAGAGAGAGAGAGAAAGAAAGGACGTGTGAAGAAGCAGCCAAAAAAGCAAGGCTGCGTTCTCCCTTTTCTGAGGTGAAGAGGCAGCTGTGCCTGTGTTTGAAACTCCACCTCTTGTGTCTTCATTTTTACCCCTGGAAAGCACACTAGTCCCCGGGAAAGAGAAGCATCTCAAACAGACGAGCCCATCCAGGATGCTTGCCTTCAGCCAATAAGATGCATAAAGCTGGGATCCAGACAAGGTGCTGGGTGGGTGGGTGGGTGGTTGGATGGGTGGGTGGGTGGGTTTGTGAGTGCTTGAGTGTGGAAGTTGTGGATGATGTGTCTTTTTTTCTATTCTTTCTTTTTTCTTTTTCTTTTTTTTTTTTTCAAAAAGCACTTGCTTTACTCTGTCAGGTTTGTCAATTGATCTTGACTCTGTTGCCCTCGTTGTCTCTGCACTGCGGTGCTTCAGTTACTCTTAGTGGCTCGAGGTGTGTGTGTGTGTGTGTGTGTGTGTGTGTGTGTGTGTGCGTGTGTGTGTGTGTGTGTGTGTGTGTGTGTGTGTGTGTGTGTGCGCGGTGGGCGGGTGGGGGGGTACACAGACGCCCCCTCAGGCTGCCAGGGGAGAGCTCTGTGTCCTTCAGCATGTGTGTGTGTGTGTGTGTGTCTGTGTGTGTGTGTGTGTCTCTGACTCCCACACACTTGGCGAAGGCAGACAGGGCCTCTCTCAGGAGCGTGGGCCTAAAGGTGAGGTTGTTAAAGGTACCGAAGACAGAACTTATTGGACATGGGGCTCAGATGACAGGAGAGGAAAAAAAAAAGATGAGAGACTAGAAGTTTAGGTAGAGGAGTCACACACACACACACACACACACTTTCAAAGGCACACACGTACACACACCTAAAGACACACATACACACACACTCAAAGACACACACACATTCACACACACACATACACACACTTTCAAAGGCACACACGTACACACACTTAAGGACACACATACACATACTCAAAGAAACACACACATTCACACACACACACATATAAAGACACACACTCAAGGACACACATACGGACACTCAAAAAAACACACACACAAACACTCAAAGACTCAGACACGCACTCAAAGACACACACACACACTCAAAGACACACCCACACACACACACACAAACACTCAAAGATGCACACGCACACACTCAAAGACACACACACACACACACACACACATGCACCCACTTGAAGACACTCACACACACACACTCTCTCAAAGACACACACACACTCTCAGACACTTACGCACACACACACTTAAAGACACACATACACACACACACTTAAAGACACCCACACACACACTCTGTCAAAGACACACACTCTCAGACACTTAGACACACACACACACACTCAAAGACACACATCCCATCAACGTCCATCAGAACCACCCGAACGGCCCAAACGGAAGCGGTGCCGGGCTGGAGGAGGTCCAGAGGGTCGGGCCCGCACTGAGTAATGGTGCCGGTTCTGACGCGGAGTTAAATCTCAGGGCCACGATGTGGCCCTCGCTCTCTCTCTCTCTCTCTCTCTCTCCCTCTCTCTCTCTCTCCCTCTCCCACTCTCGCTCTTGCTCTCGCCCTGCCCTGCGGCTCTCGTAAATCGGCCGTCGCAGCCTTTTTTTTACCGCACACGTACTTTATGACACCGCGAATCAGAGCAGAGAGCAGCCAACGGAGCCAACGGCCCACCGTGTCATAAATCGCCCAGGAGAGAGAAAGGCTG
>CM059275.1:24338332-24343332 GCA_030347295.1 Setipinna tenuifilis | reverse complement strand
CTATAACACCAGGGAAAGCCTAGTTTGTATTTATATATCTTTTTTTGGACATTCGGTGATAATTTCCTTGATTTAAAGCAATGAGTACCTTATTTTTACTCTATGTATTGTATTAGAAAAGTCCATTACAGTGGCAACATGCAGCTGTCTGAAGTACTCGTAAAGCACTTAAGAAGCACTATATTTTTTTTCTTTCTTCTTAACCACAGCCGAGGCTTCGACTCGACTCACTGTGCCTTTTTGTCAGACATGGATTCTGCAACTATTTTGACTGTGCAACAAGGAGCAGTTTAACCTGGGCGGCTATTTTTAGTCCCAGCGGAGGAAGAATTACAGCTTGTCCTCGCTGATTGGCGTGGGCGAGTAGCTAGTGATGTTCGTAATGACTGCAATCTCGTCCGCGGTGGCGCAGACAGCCTCGTGCAGATGTGTCAGTCATCGGGAGACAGAGAGAGAGGGAAGGGAGTCGCTGGAGCGGAGTGGGGAGACACTGGTGGATCCTTCCGGAACTGAGGCAGGAGATGTGGCGCAGCGCTGGGAGGTGCAAAGTGTCCCCAGTCGCTATAGTCGCTTCTCTCTCTGCGGAGGTTCATCTGGCTGCCTTCTCTCCCTTCCTGCTGAACACTTTTTCCACTTCCTTTGTCTCACTGTCTTTTCATTTCACCTCTTTTACTACATGTCTTCTCTGCTTCTATTCTACATTCTGGCTTATCAGCACCCATCTATTTTCTCTGGATTCTCTTTTATCCACTTCACCAGTTCTCTTCCACCTTTCTAAATCTGCCTTTCTCTATCTCTCTCTCTCACTCACTCTCTCCCTCACTCCCTCTTTCTTTCTCTCTATCTATCTTTCCTCTTTCTCTCTCTTTCTTGCTAACATTCCCGACCACATTTTGTGTCAGCTATCTCTACCTCTGTGTTTCTATCTTCTTCACTCTGCTCCTCCTCTCTTTTCTTTCTTTCTGCATGGTCTCCTATTCTCCCCTCAGCCTTTCTTCCTCCTCTCTCTTCTTTCTTTTCCTCCCTCCCTCCACCACTCCCTCTCCACTTCACTCTTCTACTTCCATATATTTTGCCTCCTCTCTCTTGTCCCACCCTCTCCTCTCCGGAAGCTGTGCCAGGCCTCTGCTGGGTGCGTGGGTGGGCTGGGCTGGGATGGGGTTGGGTTGGGTTGGCTTGGCTTGGGTGCCAGCTCTGGTGACCCAGCTGGCTTAGCGGAGGGGTTTGGGGGTCCTCCTGGTACATTGCTGCATGACTCTGTGACAGCCAGCAGTCGTCTGTCATTCTCAGTCATTTATAATATATTAGCGGAAGAGCTCCCATTAGCAACGTATCGCCTATTATCAACCACTTCCCTGCTGTTCCACTTAAAACAATACTTCACCTGGTGAAAAAGAGGTTATTACAGTGACAATAGACCAATTCAGCTCCCATAAACTTTTGGTTTGAGTAAGTGAACTTAAAACGTTTATTTTAAACTGATTTCACATCCAATTTTTTTTTCACCACTTGGCTGATAATAGACTTGCTAGCGCTAATTCACTTTCTAGCAATTTCTGGACCTTTTTTGTGTTTGTACGGTTCTGAGAGGAGGAGTAGCTCACTTGTGTTTACACAAACAAGATAATAATGATTAGGGATGCAGTTTGTTGTGTGCTTATGCCAGCAGATGTCAATTTTAGTCATTCTCTCTGAAGTTGCTAAAAGAAGGGAAAGATTTCACCGCTGTACTTTGATTGTAGGTTCACTGTGGAAGATCTTTGTTTAGGAAGAGCTGCAGGGGAATTGTGGCCCTAGCGCTCTTTAGAGGTTGCTCTGCCAAAAAAACAGATTGAAATGTCGTTGTACTCATTTAATCATCAGGTCAACCTTTACTTGACTCCTGTGTAAATGACATACAAATAATTCAAAACGCTGTGCTCTTTGAGGTGCCATTTTGAGGACTCCTTCCCTGCTGTTTTCTCCACAATGCAGGGTTGGCATCCCTGACTCTTCAGTCTTCAGCATTATATACCACATTAAACTCTAAACAAGCAAAGGTGTGATTCATCTCAGAATACCAAACAGACTCTAAACACAAAGGGGTCCTTGGTCAGTGCCAGGTCAGTCTTGTGACCACAGGGTGAATGTTTTGAGTCCTGGTTGGTAGGCTAAATATGAGTAAAAATCACTCTCTTACATCCACATCCATGGATGAGGTGCCCTTGTGCATGACCCAACTGCTCGACGAGCACTGAAATGAGGGCCGCCTACTGCGCCTCCTCCAGATTTAATACTTAATTGCCATACAACTTGTGAAAGTTGCTCATAACAGGATATTTCAAAAGACACAATGAACATGACACATTCTATCTACATGTCACATTTACACATTATCTCACACGGGGGAAGTCACACCTACAGATAAAAAAAACGACAGATAAAAAGAAAGAGCATTTATATAATAAATCTGCAATAAAGAACCTGGATGTCAGACCAGGAAGCTAAAATGCAAGATGTCAAGTTCAAGCGACAAGTGCAGAGTAATGATGCAAATGAACATACAGTAAATTACTAAATTAATAATGTAATAATGAGTTGTGGCATAAGATGTATTGAACTCCTTCATTACCAGTGACAGACTCGGATTACCTGACCTGTGTTCAACCCTTCTGTTGTACACTGATAACCAAATCAGTCAAGCCAAGTCGATACCTGGTCATGGCCGTTTACACAGGACCTGGGCACTGACAGGGGAACAGTGTAAGAAATAAAATGAACTCAGGCTGGATATGTAGGCAGAGTCAGCATTAGTCAGGAGCTTTATCGCAACGCAGTACTTTTATTTTTCAAAAAGCGATGTTACATATTAGGTCATGCAGTTGAGGATAAGCCTACACAACACCAAAACGCTTTGAAACTGAAATGGAAATGTTATTTCTCAGCACCCATGTCAAGCAATACTACTGTTGTTGCACTTAATGTGCTGACTCCAGCTAAAAGGACCTAGAGATGCGGAAAAGAAATTATTATTTCTAGAAGTAGCTTTAAAGGCTGCAAATGTTCTGTGCCTGGATGACGATTGTTGTTTTGCAGTTTACATATTATGTACATTTGCTACGGTGCAGAAAAAAAACATAAGAAGCCGTTATCGACCTGGGTCACATCATTCACAGTACACACAACCATGGTCAGTCCCATGTCCAACCCAGGTCAAAGGCTGGATCACAAAGCACAGTCGTTCAACCTACAACCTCAAGGGTTAACCCTCACATACCACCAAGCACAACATGATCATGTTCAGGGTCACATAGGGAAAAAAACTGTATTTCATGGGGTGTTTTCTGCAGTTGGGTGGAGGGCAAATGATGTAGGGCTGACCCGATGATGGAGGCAATCAAATCTGCAATTGCTAAAGTTTCATCATCTCCTCAGCATAAAACAACCCTCTCTCCGAGAACTGAAGTGATGTGATGTATAATTCTTTATGGAGCTCCTCAGAGAGCAGCTCGTTGGCGGCTTGCCTTGTAGTGTGTACGCTTCAGGTGTTAAAAGCCAATCTTTTATTGCTTAAGAACCCATTTTGCAAACAGAGGCATTTTTTATGTGGAAAATACTTTTTTTTTCCCGGAACCTTTTAGTACCCTCCAAAGATGCATCAGGGATTTCTATCAGCAGAGTATCCTGTAGGTCAGCAGTGGTATGAGCCTCCGTACCCAATACAAAGAGAATTAGTCTCTCTGATGTGTTTTCAGTGTTTTCACCGTTGAGATCATAGCGGTTCGGCTTAAACATTACATCAATGACTCCACACTGAGCTGGATGTTATGTCTTTTAAGCGCACAACAGAGACCTCTTAAAACTAGTAACTGAGCCCAACTCGCTTACCTGCTTGACCTGCAGACACAAGCATTTGTATTCCACACCTGAGGTCTGTGTTTATACACACACACACACACACACACACACACACATACACACACACACACACAGAATGCACTTAGAAACATGCTCTGAACAGTTATCTCTTATCTTGCCAGGGATGTAAACTAGGGAAAACACCCAGCACCAGCATTTAAGGTTGTTTACTTTCTCCTGTCAAACTCATTTTAAAAGAGCACACATGCATTAATTTACCACTGCTGCTATAGTGCCTTGTCCTTCACACTAGAGATTCGGGCCTTGCTTTCTCTAACACATACACACACATACACACGTATGGGTGTGCCTGCACACACTGATGCACACACTCATGCACACACACACACACACACACACACATACACACACACACTCACACACACATATACACCCACACACACACACAGACACCCCAATCCAAGATGTGCTAGTAAGAGCTCCAGGGCTAGCAGGCCTGTCTGCTGCCATCTCTTCTGCCTGTGTGCTCTGCACCAATCACAACACAGGTACAGTCTCTGCACCAATCACAACACACAGGCGGCCCAGATCCCTTCCCCCCTCCATCCCTCCTGTCTCCCTCCATCCATCCCTCCATCCGTACCCCATCTCACCCCCCCTTTCTCACACCCCACCGCACCTCAGCCCACGGCACCCCTCCCCATCCCACCCCACCCCCACCCCCCACCTCAGACCACCGCACCCCTCCCCATCCCACCCCACCCCCACCCCCCACATCCCCCAGTCTGGGGCCCCCCGGGACGGCCCTGACAGCTCTGCCCTGGGCTCTCCATCCATCTCGGGGAGTCTGGAGCACCCAGGGCAATTACTCTTTCCTGCTGACTTCACCTGGAAAACATAATTGAGGAGGCGTCTGTTTTCTCTGGTGCTTAAGGTAAAGATGTAAAAAGGAGGAGTGATCGAGGCAGGCAGGCGGGCAGGCAGGCGGGCAGGTGGGCAGGGGCCGTGGGGGAGGGAGGGAGGAGAGGGAGGAGAGGAGGGAGGAGAAGGAGGAGCGGGCTCCGCTGGGGTCATTACTGGGGATGAGGAGCCCATTGTTGCTGTTTTATTTCGGGAGGTGGGAGAGCGAGACAAAATGGAGG
>CM059275.1:24318332-24328332 GCA_030347295.1 Setipinna tenuifilis | reverse complement strand
GGTTTGTTTGGTTGTGCAACCACTAAAGAAATCAAAATACCAAGAACTCTGCATAGCTGCAGGTGATTGATTTTTTTATTGCTTTACTAGATTAGGTTTTGTTATACGGGCGTGTCTATCTATCTTGTAAAAAAAAAGATTGTTTGAGAGAAAAACTAGAGTTTGGGTCTAAAATCTTGTCAGACTCTGTTCATATTCAATAGATGCCAGTGAAAAGTCTCTCTCATTCTCTGCGCTCTGCTACACTTGCTACACAAGGTTTTTGCCCGAAACACATTTCAGTCACTTAGGGGGGGTTTTATCTGATGTTCCGCACAGAGCATCCAAATAGTCATAATGCATTAATGGAGAATGTCTCGCCACTGAAAGTTTTCATCTGCATTTTTCTGTGATTAGATTAGAAGCACCGCCATATAGCATTGCAATATATTCTCTTTACACATGTCTAACAAACGCTCCTAAAATGCCACTCTGTTGGCTGTGTGTGCCACCGCGTTTAGATCAAATATTAACACTGTTTCAAATTTTAAATGCAGTTGCATGTTTTCTTAGTATGAAAGGAGCAGACTTGGTTGCTTTGCCTACATCTATTGTTGTCAACAGGCCATTCTGTTGAAGTATCGGGCAATGCTGTGCCAGTGGTGTAGGGTGGAGGTAAGAAGTGTGTTGGTTGTGGTCTATTGGGTTGGTACCATAGACTGGATATAAGAGAACTGGACAAACCCTCTGTGATGTCACCCATGGACTTAGACCCGAAAACTACCAAAAGACAACAGGCTAAAATGTGTTTATCTTCGCTGTGAAAATTGACTTTTTAACATGGAAATCTATGGCAAGTTGCTGGCTTCTGCAGCCAGTCCCCAATGGACGTGTGAGGTATTGCAACTTTAATACAACTTTCAGTTTTGGCTTCATTGACTGCGTTCACATGGTGGGATTGGTTTGGTTTGGGATTGGTTCACAACGGGTGGTCTGTCCCCCAAGTCCCTGTTCACATGCAGTTTGTCTAAGCGGATTCGGCGGGAGTTCCGGCCCTTTCCGCTACGCTATTGGGGGCGCTGTAGTCAACTTCTATCTTTCTATTATTATCTTTTAATACAAGGAACGTCTCTTCCACGCATAACTCTTGAACCACTCATCCGCTTGATCTCAAATTTGGACTGCGTCATCATAATGTTACCAGTGTGTGCAGTACCGAGTTTCGTGTTGTTTGGGCAAAAAATGCCAAAGATATCGGTCAAACCGTGCCGACCCAGCCATGACGACCCAGGCTGATAAGATTTACAATGCTAGCTGCTACAATGTTGGACATAACGCGACTAACGACACATAACTAAAATAATGGACATAACACGAGTAAACATTTGCCCACAACAAAGCTGCTACGAAGGTAAGATGTATCTTATCGTATACGCAACAGCGACTACAGCACTGCACACATATGCCTACAGTGCATACAGACGACAGGTAGAGGAGACTGAACTTTTCACCTCTCATTCCGGTTATTCCACGGCGCAAAACAGTGGCTAAAGAAAATCTTACAAGTCAGTCAGTGCAAATGTATTTACATAGCCTCCTCCTTTCACCTGATATTATTACCCACTTAAACAATAAGGTAGTCTAAACAAAAACGTAATACTCTGGCACATCTTCTATGGGCTCTGCACTGTTCCTACTAAATACAGACAATAAACAAACTTTCTGGCGGCATACAAACATGGTGTTCCAGGAGTTTGACGCATTCGCGTACGTGTTGTGCATTCTGCTGTGTTAGAAAGTCCGTATGAAGGAACAAACTGCGTTTTTTATTTCGTTGATACATGCGCAATACCCAAAATCAATCCGATCCCGTTCACATGGCAGTCGAAGTGGTTTCGAAAGAGCCCAGGCCTGGAGTCGCAGGGGGATCACGAAAACCAATCCCAATCCAAACCAATACCCGTTCACATGAAGCTGGTACGATCCCAAACCACTTCCAAGTGGTTTCGACTTGTCCATGTGAACGCACTCATTGTTTAGCCTGAAACGTTGCTGTTCGGTTAGTACATCACTCTACTTGTCCACCTGAGGTATGTGTGTCTGCATGCTGAGGAATTGTATCATATTATGAGTCTACAGCAGAATGATAATAAGCCCAGATCTTATCCTTTGAGCATAGGGAGGAAAAAAAAAAAAATCTCATCTCCCATCTGGCTTTGTCACTACAAATGCCTCTATTCTATTCATATTTCCTTTTCTTCCTATTGGCAATATCAAACAGCACCCCTACCCTACCCCATCCACAACCCTACCCTACCCTACCCCACCCCGTGCCCCATACAGACACTGCCTGTGTGTGTGTGTGTGTGTGTGTGTGTGTGTGTGTGTGTGTGTGTGTGTGTGTGTCTGAAAGAGAGACAGACAGAAAAAGAGAGAGAGACAGACAGCTTTTAGTTAAAGTAGAATAAATTATTGTAATTTCATTATTATCTGTCAGTAATAAACTGCACTGTTTCAGTGGGTACATCAGTAATGTACCAAACAGCTAGGGGGTTAAAGTGCTCCAGCAGACCTCCTGAATATACTGCCACATAATAACACATTGACAGACTGAAACAAGCAAGCAGGCCAATATAGTAATACACTGGGGGTACTTAAGAAGTATGTTAACACACAGTACAAATAAAAGCACACTTTTTGTATTTGGGCATAACAAACATATGCAGCTTGTCAGAACATCACAACGCATAACCTAATCCCTTTGACTGTTTCTCTGCTAATGACCCGGGGTGTTGCTGTAGACCCTATTCTGGCCTGGCTTAGGTCTCCATGTATGTGGGTGGTGGTGGGGATGAGGAGGGTTCTCTACATTGAGTCATGAAGTTTGAGGGCAGGGCCATGGGTGTCTGACTGTACCCAGTATGACCCACTGTGCCCAACCCCTGAAAGACCTCAGAGGCAGGGGTCGAAAGTCTGCCTCTATGTCAGCTGAAATTAGAGCAGTAGTGGGGAGGGGGGCGAGGGGGAGAGACAAAAAAGGAGGCAGATTGGCCTCTGGTTGAATAAGGGAACAAAAGGGCCCCACTGGATCACTGGCATGGGGCTAGTGACAAAACATAACAGGCCACAGGGCAGGCACTGACCCATGGCCTTCATAGCATCAGAGACGCCCCCAGCATATCACCACACACACACAGACACGCACACACACATACACATACACATACACACCCACACACACACGCATGTACTGTACACACACATGCGTACACACACACACATACACACACACACACACACACATGCACACACACCACACATGCTGGCAGACACACACAGGCACACACACACACACACAAACACACACTATTACCATCGCCAGTGCTTTGTTTGTTTACTGGAACTGCGATGTTGTTGGAGCAAAAGTGTGAGAGCATTAAGCTGAGCCTCGTGGTGCAAACAGTGTGTGTGTGTGTGTGTGTGCATGTGTGTTGTTTCGTCAACGAGTAGGGGGTTCATTTGATAGATCGATAAGCCATGGAAGCTTCCAGTGGTAAACCTGCCATTCTCATCACTTTTTATTGGATCAATAAAACTTAATGAACTCTCAGTGCCTATTGACAATCGAGTTAAATCATTTATGGTCTCCACAATTAACTTAAATCATTTATGACCCATTTGTTGTGGCTTCCGAGCTATTGGGATTCATGTGAATATATGAATAAGACTCGTAGTTCTAGCATGATCATTGAGTGTATTTTATATGTTTACATCAATATGTGGCAGGTACACAGGTTCCTGGGTTCCAAAGGTACATAGGTTTTTTCCCACTCTGAATGTTCACAGATGTCACCCTCATTAATCATGTGTTTTTTGTCCACCGGGGAGAAATGTCACATGACCCACCCCCCCAGACCCCCCCACGGTTCCCATTGTTGGTTGAGTGACGTTGACCTTCATGACACTGCTGACATGCAGCATGACTCAGCAATTCTGTAATTAACTCCATTACCTCC
This sequence comes from Setipinna tenuifilis, assembly GCA_030347295.1. Lineage (NCBI taxonomy): Eukaryota > Metazoa > Chordata > Actinopteri > Clupeiformes > Engraulidae > Setipinna > Setipinna tenuifilis. Next base: position 24,324,337 of record CM059275.1, on the reverse strand, counting down.
ACCTATGTCTATTATCACCTAATCAAATGTAAGCCATATAGCACTGGATGAATGAGCTTTATTATGAGTCTGATGACTGAGGACATCTCCCGTCTTGGCTTATGTACCCGAGCTACAGTGTGGAAATGGAAATGAGTATTACTTTTTTGGGCTTCTTGTTGTAACCAGCTCTTATTTAATTCCAAGTTTCAGGTTCGTCAAATTAAGAAAATTGTCAGGTCATGATGCAGAAAAACCCTCTATTGGAGTTCAGATGTAATTAAAATCTACATAGATAGGTTTCAATACAGTTCAGTCTAGTTCATTACTTAAACGTTTATCTATTACATTTTAAGGAGTTTGTCACTACCAAAAAAGTTATTAATGACTGAAGTTTTGTGATGAGTTCAGGCAATTAGAGTGAATTTGGATATGAATATAGCAAAGGGCTTTGTTTTTGCCTTTTCAGAAAAGTCAGGTATACTTAAACACTCCTAAAAAAAAGTAGTCTTCACTACATTAGTTATTCAACTCTAAGATGAAAAAGGATTTTACTTTGCTGTTTACATAACACAAAGACATAAAAGGTTCTTTAAACATAAAACACAACCTGTGAACAAGAGTATTTTAACAGCCACTCACAGAACTCCTGCCAGTGCTCTAATGTGTATCCTTAATTTGAAAAAAAAAAGAGAAAACTTTTCAGAAACTCACATATCAACACAGGCGATTACAATTTCCCTTTCAACATGGCTGCCATGGCTCAGTGGAGCTGCACAAAAACCCATTCAACCGTGTGGCGAGACTCGGGCTGTTAAATCAAAGACGTCCGTCATTGCTCAGCCCTCTCCTAAATAAGAATATGGATTATTGCATGAATGTGATTTGCATCCCCTGGCTTTTAATGGGTGCGTATGTGAATGTCTCCCTCCCTTTCTCTCCCTCTCTCTCTCTCTCTATCACTCTCTCTCTCTCTCTCTCTCTCTTTCTCACCCTATCTCTTTCTCTCTTTTTCTCTCTTTCTTTCTCTTCCTCTCTCTCTCTCTCTCTCTCTTCCTCTCTGTGAGTAAGTTCTGTGATATCTTCTAAATGTCAGTTTTCTGCTATTTACAGCTCCACTCCTTCCCCATTAAAGCAAATTATTATTGATTTGGAACATGAAGAATGAGAGCGAGAACAGCTCATTAGAAGGGTAGCTCCAGATCAAGAGGACAGACAGACACACACACACACACACACACACACACACACACACACACACACACACATATGCAAGCACACGCACACAGCATTTGTGTTGTGGTGTCCGTGGTTTGGACTATTGGGCAGTGTTGTACTTCTGTGTTATATCTTTCGATGTATATACTTGCAGAAACTGAGGTAGAAGCAAAATTAAAGAAGTGACTAGTCATATTTCAAAGAAGAATCACTTACCACAACACTGTCACCTGTAGTTTTTAAGCTGATATATTAGTTGCCAACTTCTTTTAGACCAACAACAATCAAGATTTTGCATAATATGTAGTGAGATAGACGTTTTTGGAAGTTACCTTCTAGGAAAATAAGTAAGAATGACATAATTTCTGAGCTGAAAGAGCTGAAGTTTGATACAAGTCTTATGCTAGACAAAGATTGATCGCTTCATGTATTTCCCTCTTTAAAAAATGTGGTTTACCTCAAGGGTAACTGAAATGGATTTGCCTTTGCTTTGCATCCATCCTACATCTCCAGTCTCCAACCATATGTCTTCTTGACATTACACAGTGCATAGAAAGAGAAAATATTGCAATAAAAATAACAAAGGATCAAACCATTCACACCATTAATATTTTTAGCAATAGCACAGAAGGTCATTACTAAACCCATGCATGCCATGGCAGACTACTGGATTTTGTTAAACTCTTAATGTTCCCTTGCACTTGAGCATGAAGAAAATTTCACACAAAAGGCCTTTAGGTAGCCAACTCACCCCCAGGCTGGCCAAGCCATTCTCTGGCCTGCCAGAGGTAAACTACCCGATCCAGAGATGGCGTGAGAAAGGTCAGGCCCTATGGGCCACTCTGAAGCACATGAAAGGGGGCTTGTCCACAGAGACACGGGTCCTGGCTTCAGGGTCCTCATCTGACAGTAAGTGAGTGAGCATTGGTATGGCTCCTTCCATACAGTACGTGTTCACCATAGAGATGTGAAAAAATTCCTAATTTAATAACAAAAAACAAAACCTTCCAACACTGTCCCTTCTCCAACCCCAAGCCCACCCCTGAAAGAAGCCTGGCTGATGAGTACCAACTCTGCCTTGAAGGAAAACTGGCTGACGAGCACTCGCCCCCTACCTCCCTCCCTCCCTCCTTCCTGCTGTGATCACTACAAAGGCGAGAGTAGAAGCCGTGCCGCCCTGTCTGTTTTTCGCCCTCTGACGCTTTTAACTTTGTTATTTTGCCACCCTGTGAGCAAATCCAAGTGGTATTAGGAGTATCCTTTCATGTTTGCTGGGTGTAGTACTGGCCCATGAGCCATGCCTGTTTGCATGTGTGTCTGTGGGCTTGTTTTCGTGTTGTGCATTCATATGTTGATGGACATGGATCATGTGTGTGGGGATATGTGTATGTGTGTGTGTGTGTGTGTGTGTGTGTGTGTGTGTGTGTGTGTGTGTGTGTGTGTGTGTGTGTGTGTATGTGTGTATGTGTGTATGTGTGCGTTCGCATGTGTGTGTGCGTGTGTGTGTGTGTGTGTGTGTGTAATCAAATGAATGTGAGAGAGACATTCTTGGCAAAGTCATGGGGAATGCATAGCTGTGATGTTGGGCCCTGGGGAGGAACTGGGTGGACGCCACGGCACTGAGCTGTATGTTGAATATTGATTGTTATCCCTTATAATGAAACTATGTGTGTTTGTACTTGTGTTTACACACAGGTATGTGTGTGTGTGTGTATGCATATGCGTGTGAGTCTGTGGGTTTGCATGTATTTGTGTGTGTGTGTGTATGTGTAGGTTTGTATGTATGTGTGTGTACGTAGGTTTGTCTGTGTGTGTGTGTGTGTGTGTGTAGGTTTGTGTGTGTGTGCGTGTGTGTGTGTGTGTGTGTGTGTGTGTGTGTGTGTTTGTGAGTGTGTATGCACGCGCATACATACATATGTCAGTGTGCGTGAAGAGGCATCATTTCAAGGCTGTTCATGGTCACTTTTCCTCACGGAATGTTCCATGTTCCGGGCTGAAGCTGAACAACAAAAAGCCATGACAGTTGACACAAGGTTTCTTCACGGGTTATTTTGTGCCCTTACATACATGTGTGTGGCATGTGTTATTTCGAGAGCGGAAATAAACAACATTAGCCACCCATGTGGCATAACACACACCAGCTCTTATTACCTCTACCATCCTCCATAACCTCAGCAAACCTTAGTGTATCTCCTAGTTAGTTTTACCTTTTAGACACATTAAAAATGCCCCCTGGATGCCCCAATGAATTATTACTGTTAAATGTATTAAATTAATACATTAAATCTCCTTGGGAGATGACGTCATCCGTGCGTTCCGACCTCGACCAATGCAGCGGACCCCTCCATCATGGCAGAACAAGAGAGTCATCTGGCTGAGTGAGCGAGCGGTGTGGTGTGGTGTGTGTGTGAGCCGCAACAGCAGCAGCTGTGTGCTACATTAAGCCCGGATCTCATATCGGGGGCCAGGGCAGACCACAAGCTGAAAATTGGCCAAGACGACCCATTAACCACCAACCCCCCCCAGCCCCTCCTACTTTAACACACATACACACACACGCGCATACACACACACACACACACACACACACGCACACATGCGCACACACACACACACACATATATGCACACACACACTCACTCACACACACACATGCACACACACACACACGCACACCACACACACACACACACACACACACACACACACACACACACACACACACACACACATGCACAGACACTCACACACCACACACACACACCTATCTTTTTCTTTCTGCTTCCACTGCAATACAAATTACCTCCACCTGTGTTATACCGCAGCAACCACCTGACGTACGTCCCACCGCCGGCTGAGAAATGATTTTCGCTTCCAATGAGCAAGGTAATTCCATTTAGGCAGCCGAAAGGGTGGGGGCGAAAGAAAAAGATTAAGAGGGAAAAAAAAAGAAACTGCGTTCCTTTAACGCCGTGATAGGGAGATTGAGAGCAGGCTGAGGGTAGGCAATGGACTGGAAGGGAAGGGAGGGGAGGGGAGGGGAGTTTGGGTGGGGGGGGGGGGGGGGGAGTGGGGGGGGGCCTGCATGGTGGTGGTCAGGGTTGTGTGGTGTGTGTGTGTGTGTGTGTGTGTGTGTGTGTGTGTGTGTGTGTGAGGCATAATTGATGACGAACGTTTGAATATGAGATGAAGATTCATGGAGGGGGGCTCGCGAGGGGACGTAGCGGGGGCACAGGCCCGGGAAAGGATGAGGCGTGATCGCGGCGGCCTTGACAGTGGAGTTATTGATGGGATAACTGGGGCCTCGGTGGCTGGCCCTCCTCAAACACCACTCACACCATAATGAATTAGCTCAATCACACCTGGCTTCAGATGCTGCGATGAGAAGAGAGAAGAGGGGAGACTCACTGTGTGCTTATAGTCCACACGTGCTGTTGGCAGCAGTGTTAAAGTTCTCCACGCCATCGGCAGCAACAACAAAACATCGGTTTGTTTAGTTGCATGGTTGGTGGTTGGGGGTGAGGAGGTGGGGGGGTAAGTAGACAGGCTCCTGTCATGGTCATTTGTCTGATTAACGGTGAATGGTCGACGCCTAAGGGGGTAGACCTGCTCTCGGAGTGCAAAGTGCTTCAGCCTCGGGAAGTCCAGCGGCCACAGGACATCTCGAACGAGAAAGAAATGGAGAGCTGGTGGTTATGGGGGTAAGAAGGGTGTGTGTGTGTGTCGGGGGCAGGGGGGGTGTATTGGTGTGGTGGGGGGCCCTCAAGCGAGGTTTGTTGCACCATCAGCACCACCTCAGAAATCATGAGCTTAGTGAGCTGGAGATGATGAGTGGGGCCAATTTTGGGATCAGCCCGTAATGCTGCGATCTGTCATTTCATTGATCCTGTCCAGCCATCTTGCTCCTTGCCCAGCGCTGTCCAGAACCCATGCTGGATTATGTATACGTCTTCGTAAAAAAAAGTACTTTCATATCTTTCATTTCATTTTTCATATCTGTTTTGCCTCTGAAATGGCATAACCACAGATGCTTTCACAAAGAAGTTCACTTTCACTTTTTTTTTTGTGGGTGCCATATCTTCCGCCTATTGCTTTCTGGATGACTGCAAGTACCATGCAAAAAAAAAAAAAAAAAGAAATTTACCATTCAATTTCCGCTAGTCTGGCGTGTTCTCAGCATTTCAGGGTTAATTCGTTTGTATTCTAGAAAGGCCCCTTTCTTGTGCTGTCACAAGCCAGACGATAAGCCTTCCAAACAGAGATTACTCTCCCCATAAATCGCATATATATTTATACCCCTCTCTCATATGGCATTCTCCTGCACCAGCTGGGCGCCATTAAAGCTGGGAGCCTCCACAGTTTCTTCTGCTGTTAGACGGTAGACGTTTTCGAAAAAAAAAAAAAACCAGGGGAGCAGGCTGGCGGCGCTCGAGACGACTACAATGACGACGACAACTTTTTTTGGCGAGTCACATTCGTCTGCTGGGTTTATGTTTGGGAAAGGTTTCTGTGGAAGAGATAAAAATGTGACCGTGTTTTAAAAAAACGTGTTTCAGCTGTCTGTCTGGCCCCCCATGAGATAGATCACTCGTTCCTCCAGCGATGATGGGGGGGTTCGAGAGGGAATTGGCCAGAGTACAGTTCAGCACTAATATTTAGTCGTACACAGATGATGCATGCGGCATTAGTGGACAGTTGGAATGGTGAGATGTGTTTATAACATTTCTCATACACCGCCTGAGACATCTTCAAGGACAAGGGTCTCCGCTATATATTTTTTTCTCTGGCCTTGTAAGAATGTGTGTGTG
>CM059275.1:24298332-24305832 GCA_030347295.1 Setipinna tenuifilis | reverse complement strand
ACTCTTCCATAACTCTCTCTCTCTCTCATATCTTTTTTTCCCGCTCACCCTGTGCCTCACTGAGCCACAGCCGGCCCCCTCCATTCCGGTGAGACAGATGTGCTTTGAAAGGGAAGGATGAAGAGAAAAGGAGGGAGTGGGAGAGAGTTCTAAAAAGATAAATATGGATAGATAAATATACGCTGTTGGAGCACAGGGAGGATAGAGTGAGAGAAAAGAGAGAGTTACCAGAGTTGAGAGGGCAGTGTGTGTGTGTGTGTGTGTGTGTGTGTGTGTGTGTGTGTGTGTGTGTGTGTGGGTGTGTGTGTGTGTGTGTGTTTTAGTGTGTGCATGTGTGTGTGTGTCTCTGTGACTCAGAAGTGACTGAGTGTGTGTGAGAAAATGTATGTGAGAAAGTGTGTGTGTCTGTGTGTGTATGTGTGCATCTCTGTTTGTGTCTATGTGCACGTGTTCAGCATAAGTGAGTGAGAGGAAGAGGTAGAGGCAAGGGTGAAATGCTAGAAAAAAAAAAAACAAAAGACAGAAACACGTCCCTTTGAGGTTCCTTTGATTTTTTTCCCCTCTAAGTGAGTTTGTGTATTTGTCCACAAAATATGATCTGCTGCAACAATACAGTCCCTGGGTGTTGGTCCCAAGGATACCAACGCCATGGATTTTTCTATGTGTTTTACTCTTCCATTCCTTTTTTCCTTCCTTGTCTTCCTCTCTATCTCTCCATCTCTCCGCATGTATCTATCTATCTTTCCATCTATCTATCCATCAATCTATCTATCTATCTTCCTCTTTGAGGGCCAGAAAGGCAAAGGGTTCTTTTTATGCCCCCCCCCCCCCTTGATTCATCATTGACTTGCTGCTGCTGTGTGGTGCGGTGTGCAGCGCCTGTCTTGGGGCCGCCTCCTCTCTTCCTCCACAGTGGCTTCTTGTTTACTGTACGTGTCCGTGATTGACAGCCACTGCCTCCCTCCCGGCTCAGATATACAGAGAGATATACAGCGGTTAGCTTTGTCAGAAGGAAGGCAAACCAAGCGAACTTGGTTAGTTTGTTTTTTTTCCTTTCTCTCTCTCTTGTTTTTTTTTCTCTTTTACAACCGAGCTTACTGAAATTACTACTAAATCTAGAAGGGCACCTGCATACAACACAAAACCGAAGGCGGAGGAAGAAAATCTTGCAGTGTTGAAATGAGAAAAAAAAAACCAAAACCTGAATACACACCTTGATCCAGATCCATTCCAAACTTTAATTGTTTCCTCTTCGGCCCAAGAGGTGTCTCCCTGCCAAGTTTTATTGAAATCAGGCTGGCAGTTTTTTCGTGTAATCTTGCTGGCAGACAGTGAAAGCATAATCTCCTTGGCAGAGGTAAATACACACATTTTGTGTTGCAAGACCGGGAACATATTGCCCAGTGTTTCCGCACTACCTGAAAAAAAGGCAAAGGAGAGGCGCTGAGAGTTCATTAAAAATGGACACAAAATGAGAATGTGCTGTTGTCTTAAAATTTTAATGAACGGTGGGAAATTAGTGTTTTATAAACCCTTAGCAGGTCTTCTGCTGTTCTGAGCTCCCCACAACAGAGGGCGCCTTAGAGAGAGAGAGAGGGAAAGAGGGAGAGAGAGAGAGAGAGAGAGATAGAGAGAGAGATCGAGAGAGAGAGAAAGAGAGAGATACAGGGACAGAGACAGAGAGATAGAGAGACAGAGAGTGTTAGAAATAGTCAAAGGGTCGGTGAGGTAGGTAGGTAGACGTGGAGAAACCTGTTGATATTTCTCAGCATTGTGTTGCTCTCTGCATCGCAGTGTGACACTTGAGTTTGTTGTCACAGATCACCCGGGCCTGGTTGGAATCAATGCCAGTTGGCCGCTGAGAAGACCTGTCACGGCCAAACACATCCAAGGTCCCACACTTCCCACCCCAACCCCCACCCCCAGCCCCCCCAACCCCCAGCCCTCCAGCCCCACCGCCCCGACGCCAGCTAATGATGTTACACACTTTGATTGACTCTTCATTAAAGGCTGATCAATCTGGCTGGTGGCGCTGTGGCCTTGTGCTCTCCTCGCGTCCAGAATGCCAGAGTGGCCCCTGCCTGCCTGCCTGCCTGCGATGTGTGTGTGTCAGTAGCCCCTATATGACTATATGGAGCCTATTCTACATTCCTCTTGACTTCTCCTTTCTTCCTCTCTGGGGTCTTTTCATTACTATTCTCTGGTTTTATTGTGTAGAGTTATTGGAGTATGGAGTCGTTATATGGAATCATTTACATACGGACAGGATATACACATACACACACACACACGGATATGCTGCCTTACCCATACACACATACATACTGTATACACACACACAAATGTACACACACACACACAGACAGTCTTTCTATGCACATGTTTAACAAATATGTTAGGAGACCTTTTTGTCAGACGCGATTACTCAAGCGTAACCATAGACAAACAACAGTTTGTTTCGGACGTCTGCGCATACACGAAAGACATCCCTTCCACACTGTCTCCTGCTGTTTCACACTCCCATTCTCTCCGTCTGTCACAGAGAAAAAGAGAGTGTATTGACATGTTTGCCTGTGAGACAGATGAAGCTTGAATCAACATTCTCTTTTACCCTCTGTTGGCGCAGCGCAAGAATCAGCCCAGCAGATGTGTGTGTGTGTGTGTGTGTGTGTGTGTGTGTGTGTGTGTGTGTGTGTGTATGTGTAATGGCGAAGGGGCTCATGTATTTTTGAGAGACCCACAAGGTTTCAAGCCACTATGCCTGGAGGCAAACATGGTCATCATCTCTCTATGGTGTGTGTGTGTATATGGCATGGCTCGAACACACACCTCAATCATTCAGAATGTATTCTCTGTAATTCTTACAGTGGAGAAAAAAAAGAAGGAAAAAATGACTCCCACCTCCATGGGTCTCACTCTTCATGAACATTATAACAGTCATTATTATTTTTCTCTTATTTCTTTCATCTCCTCATCTCCTCTTCACTGGCTTTATGTTTTCCAACCATCTTCACCATTTTTGTCCAAATAGTAATAACAGTATTTCAGCAGTACTGTTTCCTTCCTTTCCATTTGTACTACTTTATGCATATAAGAGACCGTGTGTATGGACACACATAAAATGTCTCTTTATCAATGCACACACATGCATGCCCACACACACACACACACACACATACACACACACACACACACACACACACACACACACACACACAGGCATGCATTCAGAGATAAAAAATGACAGAGCAAGAAAGAGAGAGAGACATAGAGAAAATGAAAGAGAGAGAGAAAGAGAAAAATGTTTACACTGACATGTCCACATAAACAGTGAATAATGCAGCAGCATACCCACACACATATTTGCGCATAAACATTGATACACCACATTCATGCATATATCCACAGAGAGAGAGAGAGAGAGAGAGAGAGAGAGACACAGAGAAAGAGAGAGTCACGCACATCTCTCTGCATCCTCCATCCTGTTTATCATCATGCACTGGTCGTCACTTTAAATCCAGTTACCCTCAGTCAGCTCACTGACAAAGAAAAAACATGTCACCTCCCTCTGATACCCTTAAAATCTTCCATAGCGCACATTTTTTTGTTTGCCCCACGCCACCAAGCATCCAGGATATGTGCACACCTTTGGTGGGCCGACCTCTGCCTCTGGTCAGCAGGATGGCCAGGAATGCACCGGAAACAAAGGCACGATGGAGCCCCCCACGCGTCGTTCCCGCGGGGTCGGTCAGTCGCTTGCTCGGCCAGACAAACGGCCCTTTTGTCGGGTCGCCCCTGACGCGGTTTTTCCTCCCCGGCACCTCGTGCATGTTGAGGAGCGGACCAGGGACACTGAGGCATTGAGGGCTTTTTTTTTTCGATGTTTTTTTCCTTTTTTTTTCGCCCCGTTCGTTTGCTCGACTGTGGGCTGACAGGGAAGGGCGCCGGAGTGGAAATGAGAGAACAGAATGAGAAAGAGAGAGAGAGAGAGAGAGAGAGAGGGAGAGGTGGCTTCTGTAAATGTCAGAGAGATGGGGTGGGGTGGGGTGGGGTGGGGTGGGGTGGAGGCTTTGGAAGGTTTAGGCGGGTGGGAACCAGCTATGCTGTGAAGGCAAATATGCCTTTGCGCACCTATGCTGGAGACACACAGTGAAAGTCACAGACACACATATACACACACACACACACACACACACACACACACACACACACACACACACACACACACACACACACGCGCGCGCGCGCACACACACACACAGATGCACATGCACACACACATATGCACACACGCACAGACACAGACACAGACACCTGGAATCTGAGGTCTTTTCACTGATGCATCCTGCCCTAAGAAAAAGAAAAAGATAGATGATAGATAGAGAGAGAGAGAGAGAGTGAAGTGATAGAGGAGCAATCCAGTAATCTTTCAACTTAAATATCTATGTTCTCACTGTGCAGAAGAGAAAGAGTCTGAAATGGAGAAAAATAAAGAGATAGAAGAGAGTTAGAGAGAAGAGAGAGCTGTAGAGAAAGTCACGAGTAAATAGGTTATAGGTACAATCACTGAGTAAAAGGAAGATGAGAGGTTGAGAAAGAGGGAGACTGAGAGATACAGAGAGATTAAAATGTGTGAAAGGGCCAGAGAGCAGAAAAAGAGAGACAGAGTGGGATGGAGTGAGCACATGTCGAACGGGGACTAACAGGGACAGTCCTATTCACACTTTCAATGGACATCAATAACTTTCCCATCATGCTCTTGGGCCGCAGCCTCTCTGGTGCCTCTCCAGATCCACGCACATCCTTCAGTCATGTTCAACTTTCTTTTTGGGGGAAGTGGAGCCTTTCTGTCATGTTCTTTGTGGACCTTTTTCAATATCTTCTGTCGCATATCACACAGTTTGGAGTTTGGAGATGGCTTTTTTTTTCTTCTAGTGTACAGCCTCCAAGGCTCTTTCAAATTCGTCCGAAGCTTTTGTGAATATTTGGCCTTTTGATTTCTGCCTGTCTCTTTTATATCAAAGTAGTTCTTATCTTATGAAGGAACTTTGTGTCTCACTGCCCTCCTTGCTTTGTCCTTGGAGCAGAAGATAGGAAGGGTTAAGGTGGTGCCAAGCAGTGTCTGAATATTTGGGATTAACTTGATCTTACCCTTTTGAATATCTCTTACATAACTCTTATAAAGTTATAAAATTGCTCATATGGGGTGGGATGTGGTTTTTAAAGAGTACAGAAGTGGGGTGGGTAATTATAGTATGTTTGTAATTCATATATTTGGCAAACAGCTGTTTATAAATACATTCAATGCATAGTTTGAGAAGAAAAAGATCTTTTGATAACTTGCAAGCCAATTTATTAGTTGTTGATTACATTGTTTTAATTGATTAATGCATTTAAGTGGCACAAGTTCTTTTTGACGCAGTGAGCCAAAGCCTGTGGTGAAAGTGAATTTCTTTTCTTCTACGTGCCCCTTCTGCTGTTAACTAAATTGGAAAGGCGCCTTGCTTCGTGGCCTCATTTAGAGTGTACAAACGTTTAGCTTCGAAACAATTGTGCCATCCATCAAGTGCGGAGCATAATAGCCCACCCACGCAAACAAAACGTTGGTTAGCATCCACTTCCAATCGGAGCTGGACACACAGCACTGGCGGTGAACATAACATGACAAGAGGGTTTATTTTCTTTTTTTTTTTCTTTTTTGTCATGAAGGAACAAACCCCCCACCCCCCACCCGTCCTCCCCCTTTTAACACCCCCTGTCATGATTTCTTTATAAGCACTCCCGAGACAGCTGCACACACACACACACACACACACGTGCGTGCACACACACACACACACACACACACACACACTTGCACACACACACACACACACACCAACACACCCTCTCTTTACCCCTCAGCCCTCTCCTTAGTGCAAAATCCAATTGCTTGCTTGTAATTAGGATGTAGTGAGGAATGGAGTCAGTCATTAATCAAGACCAATCGTATGAGAGGAGGATTGTCCGGCTCAGTGGCCTCTGTAGAGGTGTGTGTGTGTGTGTGTGTGTGTGTGTGTGTGTGTGTGTGTGTGTGTGTGTGTGCATTTGTGTGTGTGTGCAAGCTTGCATTTGTGTGTTTGTGTTTGTGTGTTAATATTTGTGTGTGTGTGTGTGTGTGTGTGTGTGTGTGTGTGTCTACATTATGTGTGTGTGTGCACATTTGTGTGACTGGCTATTTAATTGAACTATATAGAAGCTGGGAATGTTAATGCACCCGCACAGCCACTCCATTAACGCATACTTAAACAAACAAATAAACACACAAGCACAAGTAAAGTGAAGACAAAATTGAAACATATAGCACTTTCCTATAATGATAAATATACCATGCAAGGCTTGCAGATACGATGTTTGTATTGATAATTGTAGGTCAGGTCGTTTCGATTTGCTTTGTATATGTCAAGTCACAAGCTTCACATAAGACTTAATTTGTGCTCCTGGTAGGACTTGACTCTGGTTTAGCCAGCCTTTGGTGCCGTGACCACGGTTATTTGTCTCGGGTAGCCAAAGCCATAATTTACAGAGAGAGGGCGTGAGGGTGAGAGCAGGGAGACAGAGACAGAGAGCGAGAGAAAGAGAAAGAGAAAGAGAGAGAGAGAAAGAGAGAGCTGAGAGGATGTCAGTGAGGGTGAGAGCACAAGTGAACCGAAACTACATTAACTCTGCCACTTTCCCTCTTCAGCAACAACGGCCGCGTAGGGTTTATATCCCCCCCCACCCCCCACCCCCCCACTTGATGAGCGGCGTCCTCGACCAGGCTCACAAGAGGAGTCATCACCCGTGAGAGCAGGAGTGCATTGTGGGTGTTTGAGGGAGTGTGTGTGTGTGGGAAGCGGGGTGGTGGTGGGTGGTGTGGATGTGGATGTGAGGTGGGGGGGGGTGGTTCAAGAGGGTCGAAAGGCGGGTGAGGGAAGGCGTTAATCTGCACGGCAGCCTAATGGTGCCATTTCATTATCCGCCCCAGCGGTGACAGCGAGAGATAAGAGCCGCGGGCACTGCCGGCGCACGGGGCGGGGGGGGGGGACGGGGGGGGGGGGGGGGGGGGGGACAGGAGGGGGGCTCCAGAAGAGCTCTCCGTGTGGCTGTCTCTAGCGCGCAGGAACGTTAGCGTAATTACAGCTCTTTATGGCGAAATTAGTGCATCGCTAACATTTGCCCTTTTTTTTCCACCTCATACAACTGACAGAAAGCCATCGGATCTTAAACATATTAATGCTTTTGTTAATTATATAGTTTTCACTCTTTTCACGTTGTAGGCATGAATTACGCATGAAAGGAAAATGACTCTCTTTTTCCCTTTGCATGCGACTTCTTTTGCTCTTTTTTTTCCTTTGTTTTTTTTTTAAGAAAAAAAGAAACGGACGAACACGTTTGTGGAAGGAGGTGAAAGAAAGAGCAACTGAGGTCCCTAGGGAGGCATATATTCACTTTCAAATAAAAGCCCCAACTGTTGTCTTT
>CM059275.1:24285832-24293332 GCA_030347295.1 Setipinna tenuifilis | reverse complement strand
AGTGAAACCAGGTTGTCATCCCTTTAACCTGTTTCTCACTGTGCCGTTCCCTTTATCTGGTTTATTCTGGTTGAATTTTGCTCTAGGCAGTAAGCCTTTGATAGACCATCATTTTGTTCTCTGCCTAAGTCTTCAGGCAAGTCAGACTCATCAATGTATAAATGTCATCTTGTGTTTTAATTTCTGGAGTGAGTGGGCATTGTTTTAGCTGCCAGGAGAAGAAAAGCCACACAAAATGTTCATTTAAATTTCAGAGCATAATGAAGTTTGCACATTTGAGAACATGGTATTATCTTTATTAGATTAACATACCTTTGTACTTTAACAAAAAACACTGTATAACCATTGCTAAGCAGTTCACAAAGGTATTAGAGCTCCTCCTGTTATTTTTGCACATAATAAAAATGGTTCTGCATAAAATGTCTCTTTAGACACTTATTTTTGTTCTTATTTAAACAAGGACTGCTTTTTGCAGCGTGTAATCCCTTTAGAAAATAATAGAAAAAGACATGTGACTCATTCATTATATACATATTACCCTCCAGGCATTCACAGCAGCATTAGGGGTTGTGTTAAAATGGATAGTTTAGTAACGGTGCGTACAGGACATTAGTCATATAAATGCAAAATATTATAATATGTATTATATGTACATGTACGTTTTGCCACTACAGAGGATGACCCAGTTGTCTGCCCCTGCATAGATAGATATGCAAAATCCATCTGTTGCGATTTTTAAAGAATACAGTCAGGTCAGATTGCATTGTTTTGCACTGTACATATATTGACATCTGCCCCCAGTTTGTACATATTTAATGAAACAAACAGATAAACAAAGCGATGAACAACAGAGGATCTTACATTGGGCCATAGATGTATTTATCAAAGCCTGTGAAGTTCAATGAATAAACATTAGCATTGGGCTAAAGCATATTAAACATTCAAACAGAGTAAACCAGGATGGATTTATTGAAAATGTTGATATTTGGTCATTTCAAATGTGCTTTTTGTCTGAAATGTAAAACACCACCACCCAAAGTGTTAGGCATTTCCTACCTTTCCACCAGCTCCATCGTACGTTTGGCATGGGATTAAAAACCTGCCGTAATTACGCGAGCACACAAACAATGAAAAACAAACATGTGAGCTTAAAAACAGAAACTGAAAGGTAAAAAACTAAAACTAATCTTGCGGTGAATGAAGCTGTGTCAATTATTCTAACTAATTATAACTAATCTTGTGGTGTCTCAAGCATATCAATTATGACCAAGAGCCACACACATGCCAGTAGCATCGATGGGCCTGCACCAGTGAACCTCTAAAGCATCTCTGCCGCCCGGTTTAAGCCTGCACTAAGTCTTCTTTTTACAGCAGCGTGCTGGCTGTGTCACACTTGACGTTCTTCCGGCACTTGGCATTTACTCTGAGCTGCTCTCAGACTTTACTTTTAAAAGTGGAGCTCGGTGTCCCATTTTACCGGAAGGCTCTTTTTCTGTTCACTCGTGTGATGGGGAAAAATTCACAGGCCACTCAACTTTTACATAGAGTTACGTGATAATCTGCCATTAGCAACGGCCACAATGCTCCTTTTTATCACACAGGAAGCAGCTGTTTGTATTTAATTCATTACTGTCTCTCAGTGGCTGCGGCTAATTTTTTTTCTTTTTCTCTCAAGTGTCAGGCGATGATTAGTAGTGGTTTGCTGGGCTCCTCAAAGACAGCCCAGCTCTTCCCACCTCCCCCGCTGGCCAGAAACTTCATGATTGTTCCTGTAAGGTACTGATACTGTGGGACTCAACATTGTAGAGAGACAGCCACCGTAGAGCCCCCCAGCCCCCAGTCCTCACCACCCCCCCCCCACCCCCTTACTCCGGTGGTGGTCGGAAACTTTGCTTGCAGCGCCGTTGATATTAAAATGAGCGCTAAAACGCGGCTTAATTTATGGCGCTCTTCAAATTGTTTCCCTCTATGGATTTTTAATATCTGCCGGTGACAGCTGGTTTTCGGCAAATATGCACAGCGTCATGTCGCCTGCCACATGGAGCGGAACAAACAGATTGCGTTAAATAGTGACAGTGACATTTATATTGTTTTTGCTGCAATTGGGATGCTGAAGGGGACATCGCTGGCCCTCTGGCCCCCCCCCGCGTCACCGGGGCTTCGGCTGCAAATTGATAATGATGACGCTCCAGAACAACAGTGGCACCAATCAGCGCTGAGTCCTACCAGGCAGTACTTTACTCTGGCCCTCCATTTTAACAGCCATCCGCCCGTGCGTGATTGTCTCGAATACAACACATGCCATGTTTGTCCTTTTTTTTTTTTTTTTAATAAAGTTAGAAAATTGTTTCATCAGGGGTTATATTATGGTATATTAAATATATCACATACATACTGAGACTCAACATTATTGAAAAAATCTTTATAAACATTTTTTTTCCCTAAACAATCTTTTTTATAGTTGCCTTTCCATTTGAATATGCAGCATATTTCTGCCTCCACAGTGCCTTTTCCTGGGGAAACTTCTAGAGGCCGCTTTTTTTTCCAGTTTTTCAGTCCACTTTTTTTTTAAGTGGATGTCCAAACAGTCACTGATGCCAACAGCCAAATCAGACCCATTTCTCTCTGTCAGTGCACCTCTGTCCCAACATGACGCTCTGGCTCCTGACTTCCTTCCTCTCCCACAATGCATTGCCCCCCTCCCTCCTCCTCTCAGTTCATATCTGGCTCGCCCAGACTGGGTGTCATTAATCCTCTCGGTTGGACTCACGAGTCACAGTTTGGTTAATTAATTTCTCGCGCTAGACGAGCCTGACAAACCTCGTGTCTCATTATCCAGAGGAAGTGTGGGGGGTGGAGGGGGGGTCGCGGGCTGGAGGCAGTGTTGATGGGATGGGGGTGGGTGGGGTAGGGGGGGGTGGGTGGATGGATAGACGGCTGCCATGCACAGTTGTCACGCTGATTGATATTCTGGCTGTGATGTCTGTGGTGGGGCTGTCGATTCCCCTGCAGCCGTGGCCCAGAGGTGAGGCTGTGGAAGCTGATGGCGCCTCTGGATCAGTAGGATCCTCTGAGTTTGAAAAAAAGCACCTCAGGTCCCCCCTCAAGTCAGGGCCACTAAGCTTCTCTCTAACATCTCTACTCTATTATGCTCCTGTAGCTTAGCTTTTTTCCCCATAGTTTTTTTTTCTGCTGTCATGTGCCCTGGAACATATGTGATTTCAAAACATAAGATAAGATGGAATTCATTTTGATACTCCACCAAGGTGGAAACTCAAATACTACCATAAACAACATACAACACTGGGACAACAATAAGACTATAACATAGAATAAAACATATAAGACTGTAAAATATAGAATATAACATAGAGGATGGCAGCAAAACAGAATGTAGAAGCAAAGCAACATGCAAAAGCAGGGCAGCAACAAAGACTATGGCAAGTATAGTATATTGCCCAGGAACATACAGGGAACAATAAAGATTTGTTCATTATTTTAAATTCTGGATGCAAACTGAATGTATTATATAAAAAACATAATTTTTTCCACCTAGATTGCTATCTGGGTTAACATGCGTGTGATAATTACAGCTCTTTTGGTCTAGTTAAGGATGCATTAGGTAAGGACTTGATGTCTCAATTTACCCCCACAAAAGGCATCCATCTGTGATGAAAGCAATTAAATTGGCACAGATGGAGTGGTTTGTCAAGAAAGGTACTACCGCATGAGGTAAATGTTTAGATTGGCCATTTACAGAGCAAGCAGATGCTTTTGAAGTCCACATTTTTTATTTTTTTATTTTTTATTTTGTTAAATGCCCCGCAAAGACCAGAGCAAACCTGACATGGTTATAATTGGTATATGGCCGTCTGGTGCTTAGTGCGAACAAAGTCGGTCTAATCTAGCGAAATAGAGTGGGCTCTGTTTGTGACCATCTTTATGTAACTCCGTTCCCCTTTGAGGCAAGGCTTCCTATCCCACCATCCCCTTTGTTTACAGTCTACAGCAGTACTGTGACTCTCCTACTCGTATGTGGATCCTTTGAAGCCCTCACTCACTGTCTTTGTGAGTGTGAGTGCGTGTGTTTGTGTGAGTGTGTGTGTGTGTGTGAGAGCGAGAGCGAGAGAAAGAGAGAGAGAGAGAGAGGAAGTAAAAGAGGGTGAGTGTGAAAGTGCAAAACACGCACACACACACACACACACACACACACACACACACACACAAACACATACACACGAATGACAGTGTGTGTATGTGAGTGAGGTTTAGATCTTTTAAAGATGCATCATTCTTCTGGCGTGCTCCCCTGGCTCCTGATCACAGCTGGTGACGGATCTCCTCTACACAGCTCTTCCACCCCCCCTTCCAACTAACTCCACTCTCCCCCTTTGCTGCAAGCCCCCCCCCCCCACCTTCCTGCCATTTCCCACCGACAGAAACACTTGTCCACCAATGAAAAAGCAATATCTAGGGCCACTGTTATATTGTTTGGAAAAGGTGTCAACTCCAAAAGGAGTCGGTCTCACCTGCCCCGTAATTTCAATCTCACCGTATTTAGCCTGAGACTCTCGGTCACCGAAATCCTTTTTTTGTGTCACCACCGTGCCAAGTGCCCTCTTACTTTTATTGGTGCCAGATCGGGCATAAAAATCAGACAGGGTTTTATATCAAACCCATTCAAAGCACTTCAGCTCCCACACAGAGCTAAAGGATTTCACTTAAAGAGGAAATGATGTAGTCTTCTCTACCGCACGGTACCAATGGATATGCAGCACTAACGGATGGCACCAAGCCTTTTTTCCTGTGGCTTTGAAAAATCACGTTTGGGAGCCCTATAGATTACAGTGCTCTCCCAGCAGTGAGGGCTCTATCCATCAGAGGGGCCTGGCCATTTAACTCCTGTCTCCCTCTCCCCAGCACACGGCCCCCATCCGTGGGGCCTCCAAAGGGACCACCAGGGCAGCCCCAGCCCCAGCCCCAGCTCCAGCAGTGCTGGGAACAGCACTTTATCGACTCCCCTGGGAGTCAGAGCACCACTCTTTATATCTGTCATCAGCGCAGGCCGGCCCAGAGTAATGACAGTATTAGTGCACATATTGTACCCTGGACTGGAGTGTGGCCTGTGACTCTGTGGCTTGTGTGGTGGACTCACCTTCTCTACAGTAACATATGTCTCCTCCACCTCCAGGAAGCTTATCTTGTTCCTGCTTGTTGAGAATTTTTTTTTTTTTTTTCCTCGAATGAATGGTTGACGTGTGTGTGTTTCTGGTTTTGTTGCTATTGTCTACCACAAACTTCAATGCAGTATATACTATATATATATATTTTTAATATTATTTTCTATTTTCCCTTTTGGGTTTTTTGTTGCTGACAGTGCCAAAAGCGTTTGGGGATGTACATGGAAATAAGCCCTGATGCGAGACTGGCTGGCTGTCCAGTGCAATAAAAATCACACCAAGTATCAGTAACGAGCAGCAGTCACTTCAGCGGTCCCATGTGTCATTTCAAAGTCGTCAAGGGGAGAAAAAAAAAAAGAAAAAGAGGGAACAGGTTTTATGTGGGCAGAAGCGCCATAGTTTCAGTTTCCAACCCTTGCTGTTATACTACGTCTCAGTGGCTTTTTACGTTCAGTGTGTTGTTTTGTGGCAATCTGTGCTGGTGTATGGGTATTTATGAAGATACTGGCACCATATTTTTGGAGAATGCAGCTCTGGATTTTGGCCAGTTGTCTCTGCATACCGAGTTAACTTGTGGCTAGAGCACTTTCTAGAGCAAGTCACTCGCTCACTGTGTATCCTTTCAAAAGACAGGTTTGTTATAGACTTCAGATGTATTTTAATTTAAATTCAGCTCATACATACATTTACACAAATGTCTGTAACCCTGCATATTGTAATGTCCTGAAAAAACAGAAAAATCACACACAGAAGTTCTGGTCTCACATTTATTAAGATATATTTGTGCTGGTTAGGTTTTACACAAAGGCAATACAACACGCAACAAAGGAAAGGTGTCAGCCTCCGGCCTCCCTTTCACCCTAAGGGTGATGTCTAAATTGTTCAGGCTGAGCGCTATAGCAACCTTCCTCCCAAGTGCTGTCTCGAGCCCACCCCAGGGTATTGTGGGCCGCACACCTAGCTGAGAACGCTACAGTATTTACAATGAGGTGTTGTTGGCATGTAAGATT
This sequence comes from Setipinna tenuifilis, assembly GCA_030347295.1. NCBI lineage: Eukaryota > Metazoa > Chordata > Actinopteri > Clupeiformes > Engraulidae > Setipinna > Setipinna tenuifilis. The sequence goes on along the minus strand of CM059275.1, from coordinate 24,287,142 downwards.
AAGGTCAACACTGTGAGGCCCATGGTGTACTCCTACACATGCGGCCATGCAAGTGCAGTGCATGTTGCGTGACCCAGGCATACTTGGATGGGCAGAAAAACACACTTGTTTTCCTGTTGTCTTGAACACATGTTGGAGATCTGTGCAGCCAAGATAATTGTCATTCTTGGCTTTTGGAAGCTCCCAACAAAGCAGAGTCAATTGCTACAAATTGGGAACAGGCACTCGTTTCAGGTTCATTCAAAGGTGTGTTAGTATCATCTGATGAAACCATGTAAGACCATGTAAGAGGATTTGGGGCGAATTTTGGACTTGCATTAGTTTAGTTTTGCTAATGTGCCACCCATACGCACCAATGCACCGTTTTGCGCTGCACACAAAATCTGGGAGACACAACAAGCTTTAATCTTACGCTTGTGGTGCAAGCCTTGCTTGGAAGTATACCATGAGCCTTAGTCTTTAAAATATTCAAACAATATTATAACCAGAGGTGTCACAAAGAGCTGATAAAAACAAATAAATGAAAACACCATATAGCAGTGCTATTCAATTAGTTTGGGACTGGGGCCAGTTCATCAAACTGAAACTAAACCAGGGGCCGGGCAATATGACTTATCAAGGTATCAATTAAAGCAATGAACTCAAATCATCGCTGAGTAATCTATCTCATGTTGGACCTCGCATCTTATCTTATCAAATATATTCACTTTCGTGTGTAATAACTAGATTACATTACAGTTCGGGGGCCACTATAAATCATCTCAAGGGCCGCATCTGGCCCCAGGGCCGCCATTTGAAGAGGCCTGCCATATAGTATATTTGGAGGTTGTCCTCTTCTGGGTGAATATAAAAGCTCTCCAAGCTAGTTAGTGCATAAAGAAGTACTGTAAGTGCATTATTTGTTGTAGTAGTGTTGTAGTATATTCTATTTTGAATATCAGTGAACAAAGGTATCATCTACCGCACATTTTACAAAGCCAACACCATCTCAGTTTTGACATAGAAAATCATTCTCACAAGAAGACGTAATTTTACTGCCACTGGCAGATTTTGTCTGATGCTTTCAACAGTTTTTTTGTGGCCCAAAAAATTGTGTGGTGTGAGTGTCTGAAGCCACAGAGCATAGCTGAATGTGTCCTTGACTCTCTCTCTCCCTCATTCTCTCTCTCTCTCTTATTCTCTGTCTCTCTCTCTCTCTGTCTCTCTCTCATTCCCCCTCGCTCCCTCTCTCAGTGATGGCTGCAAATATATGCCAATGAGGAAATGGAATGTGAAATGTGTTCTCATCCTCTGGATTGTTTAATGGTGCG
>CM059275.1:24273332-24280832 GCA_030347295.1 Setipinna tenuifilis | reverse complement strand
GAATCACTGGTTGTTGAAGAGGTCAATTGATTAAGTACTTTCCCCCCACGAAGGCTTTATTGCACTTAATTAGACAGTAACAAGCATAGTTGTCGTCAAACTCAAGAAATCTTTGCGTTTACTCGACTTGGTTCCCTTCATTGTTATCACCTTGGCCTGTCTGCTTGCTGACTTCCTGGAGTATGTGTGGTTGTGTGTGTGTGTGTGTGTGTGTGTGTGTGTGTGTGTGTGTGTGTGTGTGTGTGTGTGTGCGTGTGTATGTGTGTGTGTGTGTGTGTGTGTGTGTGAGGGGGGGGTGAGAGAGAGATATAGCGAGAGAGAATGTGCAGAGGAACTCAGCCCAATGGAACAGGCTGCGGTACGATAGCATTTTAGTGTAATTCATTAAGCACCGATAAAAGAACAGGAGCTTATCAATATTGCTGTCTAATAACTTTCCCCTTGGGCCTGCTTAATACCAGGTTTCAGTATCCATCCCTAGATAGCACTATACTGAAAGGCCAGTAAAAACCACTATATTAACATACGATAGTAACTGTCAGGACTGAAGACTGTATATCCTAATGATATATGTCTCATACCTACATAATCATGCCATTGATGTGTCAGTGATGAAGTGGAAACCGTTTCCCTGTAGACATACGTCTGTTACCTCACCTTCAGAAATTAGCTGAAGGAGACGAGTGTTATAAAATTCTTCTTGAAGACTGTCCGTCCAGCCATCTGTCATACGCTGCAGTCTCACGTGCGTCCGCGCCCGCTACATGCATGTACTTGAGGAGTCTGGTCACAGCACAGAAATCAATAGCATGTCCTGCCTCCTGTAACTGCCATGTCTCCTGTACGGGGGAAGGCAGGTGGACACAGTGTCCCCGTAAGTGGCCAATCTCGATTAGGCCGGGCTTGGGGCCGCCCGGGCCCTGGGTGAACGTGAATGACAGTTGACAGCTGTCAGTGACACCGACGTGAGGCTTCTCCGCGGCTCAGATGAATTTTTTATGTGGCCAGCCAGCCAGGGTATCCTGGGACCTGAGCTTAGGTCAGGCTTTTGCCATTGGTTAGCTCTTAAACTAGTTTCCCCTCCTAACATACACACACTTTCTCACTTACATTCACACACACACACACATATATATACACACACACACACATGCACACACCATAGACAGAAAACACACCACATTTTTTACATACACACACATACACACAAAACCTTGTACAAATACACACACACACACACATGCTCCATTCTGCAATGTAAACCTGTCCACTGGCTTGGCTAATGACAGCGAGCCTGGAGTGAGGGGGGGGGTTGAGTGTCAGCATGATTGATAAGAGCGTCAGGCCAGAGGAGTTTTTCCCTCTCCAGGGCCATTATCTCTCTAAATGATATCACGGAGCCCTGATTAGACGTCCTTCTCCGCTGTGAGTTTAACGGCCAACGTGTTCTTGGGGAGGAGAGGGATAACGAAAAAAAAAAAAAAAAAAAAAAACGAAAAAAGAAAAAGTTTTCCCCCATGTGGCCCTGGGCTCAGGGCGAACCTGCTTATTCTTCTTCCAGAGCGAGGCAGAGAAGGCCAGGCAGGGAGGGAGGAAAAACTGCCGACCTTTAGTGTTGATCACCGCCCTTATGTGGATGTCAGTGTACAAAAGTGTGGACCCAGAAGTGCGTATTGTTATCTAGAGTGGGGCCCCCTTACGCCCTAACTTAGCAAGCGCACCATAACGAGACAATACAGAGTGATTGTATTGTTCAATGATCGAGTGCTGTGTGAAGTGTACACTAGAGGATGGGCATTGTTATCTAGAAAAGATCCACTTACACTCCTAACCTAACAAGTGTGCACTGACGATACAGAAGATCGATGGTTTGGAGGATTAAGATCAGTTGATTAAGTAGAATCTGATGTGTCGCAGTCCTCGAAATGGGACAAAGTCCAACTCCCAGAACTTTCTAGATAAGAGTAACAGCCATCACACATCTTAACACGTAACAGCTGTGAAGACCCTGGAGTTAAAGTGAACTACTCTGTGACTTAATTCATTTTTAAAGGCATTCACTTACCATTTGTAACTACCTCGTCATTTTTTACACTGCCAAACTTGGCTCTGTATATGCGAGATAAATCCCAGCAGCGAGCTGATTCTACAGTATAATGTGTTAATGTGCAGTGTGATTTATCGCCCCGTAGCAGCTGTAAACAGTCTGAATAGTGGTGCACCTCACCACAAACGCCTCCTCTCATCTGTGGCGTACCGGGTAGGGCATTGGATGGGTGTATTGGAGGGTGGCCGCTTCCATCCTTTAGCTAGTACAAAAAATATGGGTGGGGTGGGTGTTCGTGCAGCACTCTCCTATGCACAGCCACATCCACAGCTATGAGCAGGGCACCCAACCTGCGAAATGTATGGCAGCCCACTCCTCTGTGTATGGGTATGTGTGCTCTGAGTGTAGGTCGGCTAATGCACTGTGCGTGTGTGTGTGTGTGTGTGTGTGTGTGTGTATACTACTACTCCCCCCCCCACCCTGCAGATGGGTTAAGTGCAAAGGTCACAGGATGATAATAAAGTCTTTAACCTGTTCCTTGTTTCTCCTCCACAGTCGATTCGGGAGGTGACGGGGTACGTGCTTGTGGCGCTGAACCAGTTTGACTACCTGCCTTTGGAGAACCTGCGCATCATCCGAGGAACCAAACTCTACGAGGGCCGCTACGCTCTGGCCATCTTCCTCAACTACCGGCGAGACGGCAACTACGGCCTGAGGCAGCTGGGCCTGCAGAACCTCACAGGTCTGGCACTGTACAGTTATTTATTTCCCTCTATCTGCCTTCTTTTAGTCTCATCTGTCTCTCCGCCTGGTTTCTGTGTGAATTCTGGTCAGGCTGCACTGTAAGTCAGCACGTCTTAATGACTAGTAATTAAAGCCCATATTTAACATAATAGTAAAGCAGTAATTACTGGAATTAATAGTGCCCATAGATAATGAATGCAATGCTGGAGTTGACAACTTGTTCATACTAAACATAGATCATTTCAAGAGATAAACCTTAGACATAAAGTGCAATTCATTAGTTAACATAAATAAACCATGCAGTACAGTATTTGATATTTTATTGAAGTATTAATGTCACATATGTTATTAATGTAACATATGTGAATTCTTTATAATTATATTGAAGCACCCATGCTTCTGTGTCAATGTTCACGACTATATTCAGTAGTGTTAATTAATAGCAACTGAAATATTACCTATTGTCTAGACATTCTGATACATTATTACTTTCCTTTTTGATCCAGCCAGGCTACATTACATTAGTCTGCCTTTTGAAATATATAAAATTCTTTGCACAACTTCAGACTTAAACATGTGAGAGACCAATATTAGTCTACATTGTTTATTTTCCAACAAAGATGTATAAATGCCACATTATTGTTCACACAAAGTTTGTAATAGGGTCACTATTTGTGTGAATCTTGCAACATGTTACAAGTTTACATTTAACATGATGAACACTGTGATGTACAAAATGTAAGGGGGAGGGTAAATGTGATATTACACAGTATACACACCAACACCAACCTATTACTATGGTTTACTAGTTTGACTATCACCTGTGACATGAGAAGATTGTAAGCCATGAAGTTTTAAATGGTTTCACCGAAAGCTCCCCTTTTATCTAGTTCTAGTCACATTCTCTGTTCCTGTGTGTGACTGACACTGCATTTGTAAGAAACAGCATGTGTTATTTCAGCAATGCAATTGAGTTTTTTTCTTTGTTTGTTTTTTTTTTTTTTTTTTTAAAGAACACCTCCTATAACACTATAGGCAACTTAGAAAATTGATCTTAGGAAAAGCAAAAAGACTGTTGATACAAAAAACAACATGGCATATTTACCCTGAACTTACTAAAAATTTGCAGCATTACCCAAACGTGCCATTTCATTCTTAAGTAAATGACTTGCGTTCAACCTGCCTTTGTACCCAACAAATTAATTGCTCTTTTAATTAAGGTGCAAATTATAAATCATTGTTCAAAGCAACAACACTGGCACATGTCTTTTTTCAGTTGACAAATTAAGTCAGCTGTTTCACTACAAAGAAATGGAATAGTTGGGGAAAAGGCACAATGTTTTTCCCATTAATTACATCGTTATTCACTGGAGGCACCTAAAATAAGTTTTCTAAATGCTTTGAAAAATAGAATGTGTGTGTGTGTGTGTGTGTGTGTGTGTGTGTGTGTGTGTGTGTGTGTGTGTGTGTGTTGTGCATGCTTGTGCATATTTGTTGTTGTGTTTTTGTGTGTGTACAGTACATGTGTGGCTACAGGCATTCTTACATTAAATAGGGTATATGCAAATGTGCAATATTTGAGACTAGTTGTATGTGTCTAATGTGTAAATATATTACAATTTGATAATATGTGTGTGTTTTTGTGTGTCTGCATGTGTCTGTGTCTGTGTCTGTCTCTGTGTGTGCATGCTCATGAGTGCATGTGCTTATGCATGTCTGTGTGTGCACACACAAGTTAGCTATTCCTAACTTACAATGCTACACTGATTTGTTCCAGCAGTCACGTCAGTAACCAGCAGCTTAGCATCGAGCAAACAGGATAGCGTGGCCCGGAGTATGCCAGCTGCACGCTGCCTCACTCTGACAATAATGAAACATGGTAAATAAGCTTGTTGGGGGGTCTTGTGCGTAAACAGCTCCCCGTAGGGATCTGGCCTACAAAGCCCCTCATATTATTCAAAGTAGTGCCTGAGATCATTCCCCAGGAAGACGTGTCCTTGCATCCAATTGCACACTCAGGATTTATATGTTATGTTATTATTAGCATGTCTGTGTGTGTGTGTGTGCGTGTGTGTGTGTGTGTGTGTGTGTGTCTGTGTGTGTGAGAGAGAGAAAGAGAGAGAGACAGAGAAGCAGACAGACAGACAAACAGACAGACAGAAAGAGATAATGGACAAGTGTGTGTTTGAAGGCTGTGTGTGTGTGTGTGTGTGTGTGTGCGCCTGTGCGTGTGTGTGCATTTTAGTAGTCATTCAGCTACCATTGTTGACGGTGACCATTACTGGTCCTTGTCCTCAGCAGAAATACCCATCTCTCTCAAGATGTCACACTATTCACTGTTCAACGGGTATCTCACCCATCACCTGATAAGAACATTTGTCATTGTGCATGATTGGAACAAGCCCTGTTTGCCATCACTCACTTTCAAGAGCGCAAAAAACATGGAGAGGAGGAAAATAAGGTAAGAGAGAAAGTGTGAGAGAGACAGAGTAGAGAGAAAATGTAATAAATAACTAATGAAACATCAGAGATGTGATTGTAATTGGGAATATTCCCTCACACACAGACACACAGACACACACACAGACACACACACACACACACACACACACACACACACACAAACACACACACACACACACACACACCTACACACACACAGACTGCAGACACACACACAAATGCACCTGGGGTGTTAGCCTGGTGTAAACAGGGCCAACACAATCCTAGATGCCAGAGAGATGACACTGAATCATTCAGCAGGGTAGTTTCGGGACACACAGGATGATGTCAGCTTGATTGAGCTGTAGATGAATGAATCACACCCACACAGGCACACACACAACATGCATACACGCACACACACACACACGCACACCCACACACACACACACAACATGCATACACGCACACACACACACACACGCACACACACACACACACACACACACACAAACATGCACACACACACACACACACACACACACACACACACACACACACACACACACACACACACACACACACACTCTGTAGGTAGGCCGTGGTATTCTCCTACCTCTCTTCCTCATTGCATATCTAGTCCAGGTGCACATAACGCCACAGGCAACACTATTTCTCAGGGCCCGGGGCATTGCCCTAGCCTGGTACTGTGCGTGGGTGTGTGTGGGTGTGTGTATGAGAGAGAGGCCAGAAGCAGGTGAATGAAACAGAGGTCATCAGCAGTCTAGAGTGCTTCTTTTACAGAGGAGACCTAGTCACGCTGTTTTTGCTTATTATGAGAAATCAACAGATCAGATACCTCCACAGAGGTGTTAGATAGCAGACACTGTTAGGCTTCTGAAGGGATTCAATCACAGACCAAAGTTGACACAAGAAACTTCCAAAAACAGTGAACAAAAAAAAGCTCTTTAACGAAGGCAGCACAGTCAGGCAACAAAAAAGGGATCAAGCACAGGTAGACCTCTCAGGCTTAACAAAAAATCCCCTTTACACTAACTAGCAGACAGGTAGGCAGGCAGGGAGACACTAGTGGCTAACATGCAATGAACAGACGAAGAATGAACGAAAGGAACAGGCATAAAATACCCTCCCCAAGAAGTTAGCACATCAAATCATTAACAGGTGAATACAATGAGTCAAATCAGGAGTAGGGACAAAGATGGTAGATATTCCTACTTCCTGGAACCACAATTGCACGAGGGGGGGGGCAGTCTGCATAAAGGGGAATTGGTGCCCCCCCCTCTCCGTGCAAGGACCACAAGGCCTCAAGGTGCAGAGATATCAGCCATACATTAACAACACCCCCCTGCATGCAGCCCCAAACTAATCCCCACTTTGCTTCTGTAGGCATCTATAAGTATCATGCTCTGCCTATCTACCATCTTTGGAACAGGTGCTTAAAGTGGTATAGCATTCAGCCAACCTATAGCTCTTGCCTTTATTTTTACCACTTAAGGTGTCAAGTGTAAGTAGAATAGACTTGACTTTACTAGGAGTTGGCAAGAAAATATACACAGCAGGCAACTTGGTTTGCATCAGAGAGTGGTCTGGTTGTGTAACATGACTATATTATTAGTTTCTGTCAAGCCAAAATCCACAAGTTTTGATCTATCAGGTGAGCAGAAGTGTTGAAGATGTTCGGGCAGACATGCACCACACAACCCTGCAGGCTCCTTTGTTTTGAGTGCCCCCACTGCAACTTGTGTACTAGCAATCAACCAACTCCTTCCAGCCCTTTCCCATAGCTCTCTATCCTCCTCCGGGAAAAGTGGTGGGGGGAAAGAACATATTCCATTCCTTATCTGTGTTAGTGGATGAAAAACTACTGCAAGGTTCATGTTCACCCACTAACTCTGGAAGCTGGTGTAAAGATGGGGTATTCCCTCACCTCCCTGTAGCCCTAAAGTCCCTGGAGAGGCAAGCATAGCCATTTTGCTTTCTCCCTGATATCGATCCAGGGAGCTTCTACTTTCCTTCCCTCTCTGCACTGGTTGCTTCGGGCACCACAAATTTATCTCCTTGGCAAAAAGGACTCTGACCTCCGGCCCACCCTTCACCAACTTACCAACTTGAAGTGCGAAAGTCCTCAGTATCCCCAGCTGCGGTAATTCTTGGCCATCTTGCCTGGTCCTCTTTCCGTATGCCCTAATCTGATTTAAGAGTAGAGTAAAGTAGAGATACTTTATTTATCCCCAAGGAAATTAAGG